>BPLR01016145.1:0-92500 GCA_021605095.1 Caerostris extrusa | reverse complement strand
TAAATTGAAATTTGCTCTAAAATTAATTTCATAAATTCTTTCTAAAGTAAAAATACTTCTTTCAGATGTTTCTTTAAGGGAAATATTTATTTGTTAGACATGTAATCATCTTACTTTTTCAAATACACTCGGCTAGAGGAAACCAAGTAATTTTAAATGCATAAAAAACCCACTGTAAATTAGGCAAACGCTTAGACAGTTGCCTTTTATGCCTTAAAGCAAGAGTTCCACAGACGTTATTCACTTTGCATTACCCAGGGGGCACGTGTAACTTGAAGATTAGCCACGGACGCGGAGTAACAATGCCCCGAAAGCTCTCATATTAGACCGGGACCTTCGGTAAAGTGGATTCCGAACCACTACAAACATCCATGGCACCGCCGGGACAAAACCGAAACCTGTGGTACCGAGCGCCAGGACGCTAGCCACTCGATCGTTCAGGCCCCTGTTGTTCAATGTAATTGTACAGAAAAAGGTAGTATATTGAATTTGAACGTTTTTAAACGTTTAATGCATAAAAGATTAGAAATCTTTTCTTTTCGTACATTATTTGATTGATTTTTTAAATTTATTATTCTAGTTTTGAGGATTTTTTACGTGAAAAGAAGCTACCATTTTTTCCAATTTTCTTGAGACATAATGGTAGCATCATTAAAATTAATCACTATCTCACATTTAGCTTCTCTTTTTGGATACTTTTGCATATTCCCTAAAACGATCTATTATGCCGCCACTACACCATGATTATGACCAAAGATTAATATTCTAATGAAAGTTAACTAATAAGAATGAGGAAGATTTTTCATTCTTTTAAAGACTTTAACTCTGAAAACGCAAAATTATCTGAAATAAAAAGTGATTACTGTCAAGTTTTATTATTTTCAGATAATATATTATACTGTATTTTATTTTTTTCTCGTAGATTTTATTTATGAAAAAAAAAAAATAGATGCAAATTTGCTTTAAAAATTAATTCCATAAGTACTTTCTTATGTAAAAATACTTCTTTCAGATATTTTTTAAGCGAAATGTTTGTTTGTTAGACATGTAATCATCTACTTTTTCAAATAAACTGAGTTTATAGGAACTGCAAGTAATTTAAATGCATAAGAAAAACCTAAAGGAGGCACAGTAATTTGTGTACGAGCTATTTTTTTAATGAATGACACCATATTACCATATTACCATGCTAATGTATGCAAAATGGGACTATGGTAATAAAGTAGGCTTCATAGAGTTTTCTCTACAAATCACAGTTTCTGATAAAGGTGTAATCAATCGTGCCGTTTCCAAGGTTAGTGGGTCTGTTGGTGACAATGACAATGTCTGTTGGTGACACTTCAACCCTGGGCCTATCTTCCTATGACTTTTTTTAGTTTTGTCTTCATTTCTTCTACCTTTTTGTAATGAGTTTGGCCGACATCTGCGTTGTATATAAGCCGACATTATAAAATTGGAACCTTGTATATACCTTGGAAATAAGCCTTTAATCAACTTATAATGTACCTGGAACCGAAGATATAACAACTGCAACTGAGCGCGTGGAACCGCTCCTCCACCACTAGAATCCTTCAACATTCCTTTATACGATTATGTATTTAAATTTTTCAAATTATGCTTATTTTTGAAGTTATCAGCATTTCAAACTGGACATGAAAACGTAATACTCCTGTCCTGAACTTGATACCCGTATGAACAAGTTAAAGAAACTGAATTTCAGTTAAAAAAACCATTAAAAATGCTAATTTAAAATTAATAAAAAATACTTAATTAATATATAAGCATAACAAAATTAATATGTAAACATAAAGTATTTAAAATGTCTAATAAAATAAAATCAACAAATATACAATAATAATTGCAAAATTATTTTTAACTTTAAAAATATTTTTAAATTTTATCTTAATAAATGGTAAATTCCAATAATTGGCTAGTTAATTATATGCATCAAAACATAAATAATTACTGATAATTTAATTTTTTTGGTTACAAATATTAAATACAATGCACATTAAATGTTTCTTTTTCTTAAAAAGTTTTAAGCAATAAGATTTAGTTTAATATTAAGAAAAAAAAAGTGTATAAATATTATTTGCTTTGAAATAAAAATATTATTAAAATTATTATAAATTTAAAATGATACACAACATCACATCTTTCATAAATAAGGATATTTTAAATTATAATTAAGTAAGACATTTGTCAAAACAGGCTTAATGTGAATCCCACTTATAAATTTTTCACAAACACCAAAGGATTCAACGAAACCTCATTAAAATATTATATGTGCTCTTTGTAAAATGTCATGTTTTCATTCAAAATATATTGTAGATAAATTCTAAGGTAGTGTTTTGTTGCAAAATGAATGTCATTAAAATGTTAGTGACTTATTTGTTGGTAATTTGACTAATTAGTTTAAACTCACAAGAAAACATATTTGATAAGAACATGCTTAAATTCACCATTTTGTTCTCTAGACTATTTAGTGGTAAACATTTTAATGCGCTTATAACCCTATTAGCTAAATTAAAGAATTATAATTATATTCTTTTTATTTTCAACTTTGTTCATGAAAGTATTTTAATGTGAATACCTGATTAATAATAAAAAGCTTGGAAAATAATTTCGTAAAGATATGTTATAACAGCATGTTACTTTCCACTCATTTCAGAAATTACGTATTTTAATTTTTATATATTATCCAAATAACTAATATTTTGGTTTTACAGACTATTGCCATTAATTTATCGCTATCGTAAAAATTTAATGTAAAAATATTCAATCGGGATTTATCATGCACAATACTTTTGTTCTCCTAAATACGAAATTCGTATAATACTGAATACTGAATAGGATTTTAAATTTATTATGTTTAAAAGTTATATTTTTTATTTTATTATATTATATTACAGGAACAATGTGGGGCCGAGTGGCTAGCGCTCTGGCACTCGGTACCACAGGTTTCGGGCTCGGCGGTGCCATGTTTGTTTGTAGTGGTTCGGAATCCTCTTTAAACTGAAAGTCGCGGTATGTTTAACCCAAAGTGCACAAGAGGACCGTAGAGCGACAAATCAAACCAAACCTGGGTAGTGCTAAGTGAGTAATGTCGGTGAAGCGCTTACCTTAAGGCATCAATGACAACTGTCAAAGTATTTGCCATCTGCATTAGAAAAAAATATTATATTATAGTAGCCTTAATATTGAGGCCTGATGGCCTCTGGCGCTCGATGCCGTAAGTTTAGAGTTCGAATTTGGGCTGTGCCATAGACGCTTGTAGTTGTTAGAATTCGCTTTAAACCATAGTGGTATATGATTGGGCGTAGTCTAATATGATTGTTGGGCGTAGAAGTGACATCCCTACCCCGTAAAAATATAACATCTCCTGTCCAGAAATCTGCTAATAAGCATACCGCCTTGGCCCACCATCGGGCAGATGCTCCAATAAAGAAGCATTAGGATTTTCTAATTCCAGTTAGTTAGCGTAGTTACACATATTACTCAGATTCTTTAAAACTTCAAAAGGGTTTTAATTATATTCAATGATTGCATACCATAAATTATTATAAAGTGAATTTAATAATTTTTATATACTTCCTTGTGCTATTATTTATATTATAATCACTATCAAAAATCAAAATGTATCAAATATACAATTATCTTTTGTTGTTTTTAACACACTTGGTAGACATTTAAACCGAGCCCACGAACCCATGGACACATCGACTCATGGTTGATGGGAAAATGGGCAGCTTTTGTTGTGATAGAGCACCCATAGGTAGAAGTATGACTTGGCTCCGTGACGCTCTACAATCACATGCGACAGGGACCTACGGTTTAAAGTGGATTCCGAACCACTACAAACATTCATGGATCCCCCGGGACTTTAACCCGAAACCTGTGGCACCGAGCGGCCTAGCAGATAGTCGGCCATTCATGATTACATTTTGAAAGTCACATTAGGTAGTTGATGTTTTGTAATATTTGAAATTTCGTATCTGTTGAAAATTTTTTTATCTTTCTCTAGCACTCAAAGTGACGCATTTATACTTGAAACTCTCAAAATACGGGTACCCGAACCCAAATGTTTAGCAAATACGAGTTGAGATCTGATTTTTCTTCCGGCTGGTTCTTGATCACATATATTTGTAATCAATCAAAACATGCGTTTAGCTTACTTTGGTTAAACGCTCTACGGTCATTTTATGCACAATTTGGGCTAATCAGACCGCGACCTACATTTTAACATGGATTCCGGACATTAGAGAGTTTTTGCATAACGTTTTTTTTTTATCGTCCGATATTAGAGAGTTTTTGCATACCGTATTTTTATAATACGGTATTTTTCCCCTAGCGCGCATGCTCATAGAAAATTGCGCATGCGTATCTGTAATAATGTTTTTTATGAGCATGCGTGGTAGGGAGAAAAAAATACCGTATTATAAAAATATGGTATGCAAAAACTCTCTATTTTTTCTCCCTAGCGCGCATGCTCATAGGAAACATTGTACTATTGCGCATGCTTATCTGTAATAATATGAGCATGCGCGCTTAAAATTCGAAGTAATTTCCTATGAGCATGCGCGCTGAAGGATAAAAAACGATAAAAAACGTTATGCAAAAATTCTCTGTTAACATGGATTAATAATTTGTGATATTAAAATTTTTAATTTTCAAATACCTAATCAACTGGGTCTGAATGGTTGAGTGTCTAGTGCTCTCGTGGTCGGTGACACAGGTTTCGGGTTAATCGGATGAATGTTTGTAGTTATTCGGAATCTATTTTAAACCATAGGTCCCGGAGAGTTTTTATCTTTCCTCGTTAAATGCCTTTGGCTAATACAAGACATGGGTTACTGATGAGATTTATGGACCAGATATAGGCTTTCTTGCACCAGAAGGATTAGTAACAATACAACAATTGGAAATCGATACAAAGTATTTCGTTGCTTTGAGTATTTCTATTTTAACATTTAGTTATAAGGGGCCTGAATGGCCGGGGCTAGCGCTCGGCGCTCGGTACCACAGGTATCGGGCTCTAATGGCAGTGCTATGGATGTTTGTAGTGGTTCGGAATACACTTTAAACCGTAGGTCCCGGTCTAATAGGATCGTAGAGCGTTGCGGAGGTATTGTTGCTCCGCGTCCGTAGCTTATCTTCAAGCTTACACGTACCTCCTGGTTAGTGCTAAGTGAGTAACGTCTGTGCAGCCACAGTCCTTAAGGCATCCAAGACAAGTGTCAAAGTGTTTGCCAGCTGCATTAGAAAAAAAACCCATTTAGTTATAAATGTTTCATCAGAACGAAATTTAAATGAAAATATTTTCGGTTTTCTTAACAATATTGATTTATTCTTGCCATTACATTTTTCAATTCTAAGAACAGAGCAAAACACGCGTATAAAGTAAGAAAAAACAAACTGCGAAAAGCTATTCAAAATTTTATGTGGAAAAATTCGTAAACACGAAACATAAAAATGTTGCCCAAGTATAAAATTGGATACAGGGTTTAAAAAAAGAAAGAATAAAAATCATATTTATCAATAAAATTCAGAAACTTTTTTATCAATAAAACTATATTTGGAACACAGAAAACACAAGCTACAAAGATGGAAATTTTGAAAGGGAAATATTGGAAAATGAATTACGTTTTGAAAATTGAATTATGTTTGAAACTTAAAGTTGTTATAACATACATTTTCTCGAACTTTTTGCATTATTCTGAAATAGTAATATATATTCAGAAAAAACAATATTGTATTCTGTAATGAATTTTAAACAAGCATATATATATATATAGAGATATATATGATTTTCTGTATAAATTCCTTATTCTGAAATAAATAAATATTGAATATTCTTAATCTTTTATACTAAACTTTTGTTTACCACACTGATGTTAAATTGATATTTCAGATAACAATTAAGTGTTAGTTTCTTTACAAATTAAAGATGTTTCATACAAAAATTACAGGAATGTAGAATTAATGTTAGTTAAATTGTTGTTGTCGTTCTAATGCAGCTGGCAATACAGAAATAGTTAATCTTTATGCCACAAGCAAGGGCAGTACCGCTGTTACTCATTTAGCACTACCCAGGGGGAACGTGTAGTTGGAAGATATGCTACGGACGCGAGTAACACTCTCCACAACGGTCTACGATTCTATATGGCCGGGAAATACGGTTTAAAGAGGATTCCGAACCACTACAAACATCCACAACAACGACGGATTCGAACCCGAAAACCTGTGGTATCAAGCACCAGAGCGCTAGCCGACATTCAGCCCCATTTCCAAACTTAGAAATTCAGAAATTTGATTAATTTGGCACCATGTTAGTTAAATTAATAATAATATTAATAATGTTAGTTAAATTAATATTATGCAATTTACTTTCTAAAATATTTCATCTGACATGTTTATAAATATTGAAAATTATCATAAATGATATGTATTTGATTAATTTATAGATAAATATTCAAAATGATGATTGATGATGCATCTGAGAAATTTTCGTTACGGCATTTGTTTTTCAAATAAACTTATTAATAAGCATGTGCCTGAAATTCGCAAATGAAACACCTATGATGAAACTTGATTATAATTTTATTTCATGCATTAATTTCTATGCTTTTGTTTTATATTGGATGTAATTCATTTACAGATACCCTTTTTAACCGAATGAAATAATTAATTGTAAAACCCGACATGCGGCTCAGTGGCGATGTGGGCCGCAGGTGAGCCTTTAGGGCTACAACTAATACACAAAACCGCATCACTGTGCCTAGAGCTGAATTACTCATATACAGTTTGAAAATGATGTGGGCGAAAGTCTGATTGGGCTCTGTGAAGTTCCACGGTTATATAAAACAGGGACCTACGGTTTAAAGTGGATTCCAAACCTCTACACACATCTATGGCACTGGTGTGATTCGAACCCGAAATCTGAGATATCGAGCGCCAAAGCGCTAGCCACTCGGTCACCAGGCCCTGAGCATTAGGGTAGAGGTTCAGTTTGCTGGTGGCTTTGTTGTTGGCCCTGTTTCAACAAAAAAAAAAAGGAGACTCAATGTCTTTTGTGATGTTCAGCATCTTGCCTCGTTAATTGGACTACCTGGTGGGAGTTTTCCATGTTTTTTCATACGATATGGAGTAGTTACCCTCAAAACATTTTCCAGAAGGCACCACTCTCCTTCAACATCAGATTTATACTTTTCGGGTGCTGCTTCACAGCAGAAGTTGTCCCTTTCCCACCATCCATGAGTAGTTTACTCATGCGATGTCCATGCATGCACTACAGGACACTCAAAAATTAGACAAACACAGATCAATTTTGAAATTTCTTGAAAATTGTTAACAAATTGTTAATTTGTAGTAAAAAGTCCTTCCATATTTTCATTGCATACAAAATTTTTTTTTTCAAAATTTTAATTCGATTCATAATGAAGAGTAATTAAAAAAAAAGTATGAACCGAACTATAAGATGTAATAGAATAACATTGAAAAAATAATATTGTCATTTAATGAATGGTAAAACTTACATAAAGGCGTTTACTTATTAAAAACCGACAAAATTCCATACACCTAAGTATCATTTTCAGTAAACTATCATTTGCAATTTCGACTTTTAAAAATGCAATTATACGCAAGTAAAGAGTAATCAGTTTTATATGCTTCAATCATGCTTTCCCCCAAACTCCAATGAATATTCTAGAACCAATTTAGGGGAGCACATAGCTCCAGCAAGTTAGTATTATGACACGTATTATGACCAGATTCAAGGAACTCGCTGAAAATCAATTTATGAAGCCAATAGATGAATAATAGATTATTTATCCTCCATGTTGCCGAAATTATCGTGTGTCTATGGTTGATGATAAATTCAACGAAAATAAAAAAACTGTGGTTGTTGTTAAAATTGTTTGTTACTTGTATTTAATTTGTATTATTTTGTTTGTTTAATCTTGTATAATTTATTTATATTTAATTTAAAAACAATTAATTCCTATCGGGTACTTAAACGACACGCATATAATTGAAAATAATTCAGTTTCGCATATGTGTGCATATATATTTGTATTAAATATGTTCATACGTAGGTACTCACATATATGCATATGAACATACAAATGCATAGGCGTACAAAATATGCTTATTCGTCGACATAAATGCATACAAGCGTGCTAAGTCGCCAACACACATAAATGAAAACATACATATTCGTAAACGTTGTTGTTTGTAACTAAATTGTATAAATTGTTTGGTGTTGTTTGTTTGCTTAAATTATTTGTTAATAGTTGTTGTTTTGTTGTTTTAAAAAATTGTTTTTAACGTTACCTTTATTTGTGTTTTTAATGTTACCTTTATTTAAATTACCTTTATTTTGTTATGTGCCCACATTTTTCAGATAAGAACATATCGCCTTTTGTTTTTAAATGACATTTGAATTATGTTGATATTAACAGATCGAAGATAAAACTGTTATATTATTGTTAACGAAATAGAAGAAACGTTTTAATAATAAAAATGTAATAAGATCTTTGCTTTCTTCAAATCAGAGAATGTTACAATTGAAGCCTTCTTTCTTTTACCTTATCATTCTCTCTTGTTTCAAAAGAACTCAAACACAAACCTTGCAGTTTTTAAAAGTATACAAACAAATAGTTCTTTTAATTTGAAGTCATGTTTTCATAAGCCTTTTTATGTACAAAATTCGTTGTTTACACAAATAAATTTAAATAAAATCTTAACAAAGTCTCATTAAAATTTAATATGACTTGTTAGATCTTCAAAGAAAACAGATTCAGAATTTAGTTTGAAAAGTCATTATTAATTTCTTTTGTCAAAGAATGTTTTGTCGACTAGTTATATTTTCAGAAAAATTAATATATAGAATTTTGTACTTTTTTTAAAAATATTTAAGCCAAACATAGATTTATTTGGCTTAATATTTACTTGAAATTGACAAATTTTCATTGAAATTTTTTCATTTTATAATGGTTAAAAATAAACAAATTATTTGAAATGAAAGAATATGAGTAAAATAAAAATAAAAATAATGTTGTTAAAGGATAAATAATAAATCATTTAAAGCAAAAAATTTTTTTCCCTTTGTAACTGTTATTTTATTATAAGACTTGTATTAATGTGTTGATAAAGTGAATGAGCTTTTTTTTCATGTAGGTGCAACTTCAGTAGATTGGTTACTGACATGAAATATTTATTTTATTGTTAATGATAAAAAGGAAATTAATTTCTCAAAATTTATTAGATAAAGTTTATCTAAAATACATTGAATAACAAGTTTTTAAACAATTTCAATTTAATAAAAAAATTTAGAATCATACCATAAAAGTTTTCTAACATCCAGTTTTAAATATAAACTTTTCAAAAGTACGAATTAGTTTTATAATTAAATTTTCAAATAATATTTGCTTTTTATACGGAAGACTGACGTGGTGCATTTGCTGTGATCCACAGTAATTTAGAATATACACCTTGAAAATTGCTTTTGAAAGATTATCACTCCTTGGCTTTCTAGCCTAAAGAAGGTCAGTTGAACCTCAGTTTTATTACTTTATTATATATAATACTTTATTTTATGTAAAATACTTTTTTATTACATTATTTTTAACACTTTTCATTACATTATTGTGTGGAGATTACTTTTCATTATATTATTTTTAATACTTTCCATTATGTTATTTTTAATACTTTCCATTATTTTATTATGTGTAAAATACTTTCACATTTATCATTTTTAATACTTTCTATTACTTTAATAAATGGAAAATACTAATAAAAAATAAAGTATTAATAAATAATATAATTTAAAATACTTTCCATTATATTATTTTTAATACTTTCGATTTTTAATACTTTATTATATCGAAAATACTTCCACTAGATTATTTTTAATACTTTCCATTACTTTATTTTATGAAAAATACTTTCTATTATATTATTTTTAATAATTTCCATTACTTTATTACATCGAAAATACTTTCCAATATATTATTTTTAATACTTTTCATTACTCTTTTATATAGAAAATACTTTCCACTATATATTTTTAATATTTTCCATTACTTTATTATATGGAAAATACTTTTATCTTTATTCTTTTTAATACAATCCATTACTTTGTTATTATATGGAATATACTTTGCACTATATTATTTTTAATACCTTGCACTTTATTATATGGAAAATACTTTCCACTATATCATATTTAATACTTTCTATTACTTTATTTTATGGACAATACTCTCTATTACATTATTTTTAACACTTTCCATTACTTTATTATATGGACTGTACTATACTTTCCCTTACTTTATTATATGGAATATACTTTATACTATATTACTTTAAATACTTTCCATTACTTTATTATATGGAAAATGACAGTTTTTCTCTGATTGTTGAGTTTCAAAGCAGCATTCTTTGATCGGAAACAACGCTCTAGTTACCAGGTTACTATGTGTACCTTGCTTAGGTAGTAAAATCTAATTTCTGTCTTGATCTGATAGATAAGTAGCATTAGCCTATTGTTCTTTGCTGTTTGTGAATGATTATACTAAAATAAATATTAAATAAATTTTTGACAATAATTTATAACAAAAAAGGTTAAAATTATAGAGATAGTTGGATGAGATTAAAAATTAACTGACATTTTAGATAGAAAATAAGGACAACTTGATTAAGAAATATAACTGAAGAGTTCAATAAATGAGCATTGAAATTCTGATACAACGCGGAAATATAAAATTGATATTTCAGTAAGTAGAACATCTGGGAATCAGTTTAAAATATTAAATAGAATTCTTGGTGATTTTTTTTTTAAATTTAAAAAAAAAATGGGGTCGTAATTTGGAAGACACTTTAATTCAGAGTTGTCAGTGATAGATTATTATAAAATAAAGATAATTATAAAATAAACTAAAAACTAAAGTACATTGATAGATGTATTATAAAATCTTTCTTGGAACTGGTTTCTTGGTAATCATTCTTAGGCTTTGTTTTCCAATATTCGACTGATTTATATTTACTGAGTTGTGGAATTCCAAATTGGCCATCTCTAGCTACCAGTCAGAACATTTTAGAAGATGTTAGACTATTAAAACCACTTTCTTTTACATGGTTTCTTGGTAATCATTCTTAGGGTTTTGTTTTCCAATCTTCGACTGATTTATATTTACACGTGAGTTGTGGAATTCCAAATTGGGTCTCATCTCTAGCTACCCTCCAGAACATTTTAGAAGGTGTGAGACTATCATAACATCTTTCTTGGTTACATGGTTTCTTGGTAATCATTCTTAGGGTTTTCTTAGTTTTCCAATATTCGAATGATTTATATTTACACATGAGTTGTGGAATTCCAAATTGGGTCTCATCTCTAGCTACTACCCTCCAGAACATTTTAGAAGGTGTGAGACTATCATAACATCTTTCTTGGTCACATGGTTTCTTGATAATCATTCTTAGGGTTTTGTTTTCCAATATTCGACTGATTTATATTTACATCTTTCTTTTAGAAGGTGTGAGACTATCATAACATCTTTCTTGGTTCTTGGTAAATCATTCTTAGGGTTTTGTTTTCCAATCTTCGAATGATTTATATTTACACATGAGTTGTGGAATTCCAAATTGGGTCTCATCTCTAGCTACCAGGCCCTCAGAACATTTTAGAAGGTGTGAGACTATCATAACATCTTTCTTGGTCACATGGTTTCTTTGATAATCATTCTTAGGGTTTTGTTTTCAATATTCGACTGATTTATATTTACACGTGAGTTGTAATCATTCTTAGGGTTTTTAGTTTTCATAACATCTTTCTTGGTTAATCTTCATTCTTAGAAATGATTTATATTTACACATGAGTTGTGGAATTCCAAATTGGGTCTCATCTCTAGCTACCAGGCCCTCCAGAACATTTTAGAAGGTGTGAGACTATCATAACATCTTTCTTGGTTACATGGTTTCTTGGTAATCATTCTTAGGGTTTTGTTTTCCAATCTTCGAATGATTTATATTTACACATGAGTTGTGGAATTCCAAATTGGGTCTCATCTCTAGCTACCAGGCCCTCCAGAACATTTTAGAAGGTGTGAGACTATCATAACATCTTTCTTGGTTACATGGCATTCTTGGTAATCAATTCTTAGGGTTTTGTTTTCCAATCTTCGAATGATTTATATTTACTTGCATGAGTTGTGGAATTCCAAATTGGGTCTCATCTCTAGCTACCAGGCCCTCTCAGAACATTTTTAGAAGGTGTGAGACTATCATAACATCTTTCTTGGTTACATGGCTTCTTGGTAATCATTCTTAGGGTTTTGTTTTCCAATGATTTATATTTACATGGTGGTGGAATTCCAAATAATCATTCTTAGGGTTTTGTTTTCTTGGATACAATCTTCTTGGGGTTGACTTGATTTATTTTACACGTGAGTTGTGGAATTCCAAATTGGGTCTCATCTCTAGCTACCAGGCCCTCCAGAACATTTTAGAAGGTGTGAGACTATCATAACATCTTTCTTGGTTACATGGTTTCTTGGTAATCATTCTTAGGGTTTTTGTTTTCTGAATGATTTATATTTACACATGAGTTGTGGAATTCAAATTGGGTCTCATCTCTAGCTACCAGGCCTTCCAGAACATTTTAGAAGGTGTGTATCATAACATCTTTCTTGCTTACATGGTAATTTCTTACTCTTCGACTGATTTATATTTACACGGATGGAATTCCAAATTGGGGCTCATCTCTAGAACCCAACTCCAGAACCTTTTAGAAGATGTTAGATTTTCAGAAAAGAGAGATTAAAAAAATTCTTTCTTTCTTAGTGAAATCAACAAAAACTTTTAAAGGATGAAATTCAGATCACAGAAAACTTCGTTTTCAAAAAAAAAAAAATATTGTGATGGCAGGTAAAAAATAGAGTACATTCAGGCAAAACATCATTCTAGTACCACATCAAAACACGATCACCAAACCATGCCTGAGGGAACTATTACCATAACACGTGAGGGTTTAAACTCAAATTTCCGAGTGGTTACGATGAGTTTCTTGTCTGAAAATGAATACTTTCACAAAGTCGAAGTGGATGCAATCCATTGCTTTTCTTTACAAGACAGAATAAAAGATGAACTGAAGAAGGTATCTCTTGAGGACAGCCTTTCTTATGCTAAAATGGGAAGGAGATGTGTTTCTTTTCGAAGTAGATTTTAAAATGGAACCGATAAAATGGATTTTCTTTAAAATTTTATAAACAATTTCTGTAATTTATATTTTTGACACACAATAGCATGGAAAAACTGATATATTTATTATTTATAGAAATTAAATGTATTGCAAATGTAGAATACTAAATGGTAATTTTTTTATATGAACATTTATCTAATAACGATCTGGATTCTCTTATGTAAGCAATTCGTTGATAATTATTATGAAATTTGCATTGAAATAACAGTTTTTCTTGTATTATCATGTATCTTGTTTTGAATCCCTTTTCATGTTTTGGGCTGGGATTTTAAACATTTGTATTTCCAATGGCTATAGGTACTCGTAGCGCGTTGATCTATTCCTTCTTTTTGAAGTTTCATATTTATCACTTTTGGCATTTTTCGGTGCTATTGAGCTGTTTAGGACTTCTTATTGTATTTGGAATACTTCATTCTTCATTTAAGCCTAGAATTTTCAAACTTCAATATATTCTTTTGGCTATTGTATATGATAACGTTTCTTGTAGAATTGGGAATACTTCATTCTTCATTTACGACGACATTTTTATATTCTTTTAGAGATTTTTTGAACAATTGATTCTTCATGAAGTTCTTGATCTATTTAACATTGCTCTATTCATGTGGCTATTGAATTTGGCCATTCTTGTACTATTACAATCAATCGCGTCATATATCTCGTGCATTATTAAACATTTTCATATTCCTGAGTTTATTCAGTCGTTATCGAATGTTCACACATAATAGGTTGAAATTTGCCGATCATATTTCTGCATTTTTTATTTATTTTCTTTTCCATTAATATAAATGGCACCACGAAATGTAAATATTCTTGAGAGAGGAAATTTAAACTTGGCAACAGAGGAGTTGTTCACGGTCACATGAGTTTGTTGAAATGAGCAAAATATCATAAATTAATTGAATTATGATTTGAATGTAAAATAAAAATTTGCTGTTCATTTGATTAAGAGTGTTTTTAGTGATATTTCAAGAGGTATCAGACAAATCATTGGCCCTCCAAGGTAGGGGAAGGACAGTGAATCATTTATACGTGTTACTTACACTTTGTAAGAGATTATTTATAACAGTTTAAAACAAATTTACATATATAAACTTAAGTAACAACCAAAATAATTTTTAGGTTTATTATCAAATTGTGTAAATATGTAGTATTAATTTATTTAGCGAAAATAAATATTTACGTTTTCTTAAAGTTGCTTGCATTTTATTGATTCTGTGGTTATAGGAAGTTGTTTTCTATTTAGTTTAAAATGCTATTATATTCTTTAAGCCAGCCATATTTCTTTTTTATTCGTATTTCAATATTTAAAATTGTAGACATAAACAAATCCTCCATAAACAGAATGTAAATTTCGTATTTGTTTTGTTTAGCCTCTTTATTAGTACAGTTACTTTTTAATTTAATTTTATATATATATAGGTGATACAAATTTTATTTACACCTAATATACAGGGTAATTATAATTAAAGTACCCCTTTCAAAATGCTGTAAAAAAGAATCATTCATCACAATGAATTCAAATTTGAAGTGAAGTTACTTGAAGAAGTGGGTAACAGTACGGCATCAATGAAAGTTCCAAAATTTATTAATAGATGGCGCTATAAACGACATAAAGAAAGTGAATTCGGCTGCCAGTGATATTTTGAATCGAAATTACAACGTATTTAGCATGGGTTACGCATTAAACCAACTGTAGTGTTCAATGTTGTCGATTGCTTCGATTTTTGTGACGGAAAAAAAATGACTTCCAAGTCATTCAACAGTTGTGACACTGTTAGTGGAAAGCCCATCCACCACTGCAAGGTCATACCAAATTGGATGGGAAAATCAATGGAACTTTTTTAAGTCATACCGTTTCCCCCTTATTTAAGTATCTTCTTCAATTCAAATTTGAACTTTTTGGGAAGAGTGGTTCTTTTTTTTACAACATGTTGAAAGTTTAGGGCTTTTATTATAATCACCCTTTACAATGAAGGAAAACACATGAGAAATATCATTTGAAGCAAATAAAAATTTTGTAAAATTGCATAAAATTTGCTCACATCACAGTATTTGGAACTATGAATCCATTATAAATGATTAATAATTACAAATTTTATGATGGGCATATTTTAATACTTTTTTTTTTGCTTTATAATTAAGAAAAATTTTTGAAAAAGAAACTGAAGCTGATTAATGACACAGACCAGAAAATAATACATCGAAAAGAAATATTTTTAAACATTTAGTTCAGAAATGAACTCATTTTTGATGTATTACTTTTTAAAAACCATTTACCTATTAATTTTTTCTAGACACCAGTTTTTCTTTGTCCCTTTTGAAAGAGAAGTAACTTTTTTCTTTTAGTATTTAATCATATGTTGACAATACTATAATTAATCAAAGTTCTGACAAAGTTTTTCTCTTTTTTTATCTTCTAAATATTCTGCAAGATTGCCATGTTCACAAAAATATACATATAATTAACTTGATTGATATTATTTTAATTATTCTAATTGATGTAGGAATGTTTAAATTCTAAAATTATGAAGAGATAATGTAAATCTTTCAAAAAAAAAAAAAAAAAAAACCCACGGACTTCGTGAAAAAATGCAAACTTAAAAAACATATGATTAAATTAGAATTTGTTTTACTAAATTACATAGTACTTTATTATATTTAATAATATACGTATCGGTAATTACAAATAAATAATTGATATGCTTTTAAATATACCTTTGGCGTTAAATATAATAAATATGATACAATTTCTTATATTTAAATAACACTAGAAATATTTTTAGAATTATTTAAAGGCCTTAAATTTTTTTTATAAATGGAAATTAAATGCAATAAATATGATTTAGTTTCTTATATTAAAATAACACTAGAAATATTTAATATAAAAAATAAAAGAATTAAGTAGAGAAGTGTTTTTATTACATACAATATGAAGCCTGTCTGCTGTCAAATTTGAGTGATGGGTTTATTATATATTTGTCAAATAACATACATTCCTCTCTCCTGGGAATGAAATTCCAAAACTCTTGTCATGAGAAAAATGTTACAATATCATTTATTTCATTTTTCTATCTTCATAAGATTCTATTACTGAATGAAATAAATAATAATAATACTTTCAGATAGAAAATGGAATTTACTATTTATATAAAAAAAAAGAAATGAAATTGCAATAAAATTTAATACAAATTACAGCAAAATTGCTTTCTTCTTCTTTAGTTATGAATTAATATTAAAAAATGATTAATTAAAATTTTTTTACTGAAAATTTATCAATAAAAAGCCTATTTCAAATGTGAAGTTTGGCATGTAAAATTATATCCTACAGGAACAATCCACTGTGAAAATTGACAAGACATTTAAGTTAAAATTTTATTGAGAAACAATTCTCAATTTCTTAGCAATACAGCATATTGGTTCATTTTAATAAATAAAATATTTATCACAAAATTCATCCACGTTGTAATAATACATTAATACAACGAAAATGAATTCTAAAAAGTGGTTTAGCAAACAAATTAATTCCCACTCCAAAGCATATTTATTAATTTTTTTTCTTTATAAAATTATTTTCTTATTAATTAATTGTAACAAAAATATTTCAAAATACGTAAGTTTAGAAATTGCGAATAAATATCAATGATATGTTTTGCAAGCTTAAAGAACTCATCAAAATATATCATTTTTAAAAAGATTTATAAGAAGAAAGAAATTTTAAGATACTACAAATTATACAAAATTATAAAAAGATACTTAAAAATTAATTTAATTAATTTAAGAAATAAATTTAGTTAATTAATTAAAAAATTAGCGAAGAGAGCAAAAACATTAATTTCCACTTCAAAGAATATTTATTAATTTTTTTTATAAAATTATTTTCTCATTAATTAATTGCAACGAAAATATTTTAAAAAAGTACCTAAATTCAGAAATTGAAAACAAACAATAAAGATGTGTTTTGGAAGTTTAAAGAACATATCAAATTTTTCATTTTTTAGAAGATTTACAAAAGAAGTAAATTTTAAGTATCTTCAAAATATAAACATTTCGAATTTCTTATTAATAAACTACGAAATTAATCAATAAATTATGACGCAGTTTCTGTGTTAAACCAAAATAAAACAACATTAAAAATTCCTGTTTTTGTTCCCAAGTATGTTTTTTCTTAAAAAGTATAAATATTCCGACACTTTTTCTTTCCGTTGCTTTGAACAAAAGCAAATGGAAATTTTTGCTGCGTCTTGCAAAATGCTCGTTTGTCCTTGCTTGAAGGACATCCAGACCATTTTGATACGTCGAAAAATAATGCATTTGGAAGAATTTTATCTCTTTTTTTCACTCAGTTTCATGTTTCTGAGTTTACTTAAGAAAATATACAAAACAAACGTGTTTTTCAAGTGAATGTGACGTATAACGGACACACATTTTTTTGTAAGTTCTTAACTGCTTAGATTTTATTGTTGACATGTTTTGTTTTGGGTGTTTAGATTTAATGTTAAGCCATAAATCTAATGTCACACTAAACGTAATGTTAGAATTTGTTTTATTTTGACATCTTGATTGCGCTTAGTTCTTTGATGTAAAACTGCAGGGTTGTTATTTGAAAAATCAAAAGATGCAGCTTTTATTTGAAGAATCCGTTTTGATCCGTTTGTCTTGGGGCTTGATCCATGAGATTTCGTATTTTATGAGTTAATTAGACATGGTACTTGATCAGTTAAAATAAATTTGCGATTGATTAGTTTATCATACTCTCAAAATTACATACTAAGGAACTTCTGTATTCAACAAAAAGTAACATTATTTGGTCACAACATAATGTTATTCTCCAAAATGAATTCCATTATGCTTGACATGATAGTAAGTTTAATTTTATTAATTGCGTTTGAAAAACGACTTGATATACTGTTTTTGTAGTACCTTTTAGAAGATTTATATTAAATTAGGGAAAAAAAATGATTAAAAAACAGGGTCTCGGGTCTCCAGAGGTTATAGGTGTTTTCACTGATTTTCTCTCATAAGTTACAATTGTGGAGCAGTTGACCCTAAAGTTATCCTATCTCTGTATTCATCAAAGATTGATTCGTGGTATGTTATGTTTACCACGAACCTGGTGCAATACCAGATTGAAAAAGGTTGATACCAGATATACCAGAATACCAGTTTGATTATCTATGTTAATCAAGTGGTACACCAGAATACCAGTTTGATTATCCATATTAATCAAGTGATATAAAAAGAATACCAATTTTATTATCTGTGTTAATCAAACCATGTAGTAAACTTTGTATAATCGATGTAGAAAACCATCCTTAAAAGAAAAGTAAAACTTTATGTACTATATTCAATAATTTAGTTGTTTTACAGTACCTTTTACAAGATTTATATCAAATTAAGGAAAGACTGATTAAAAAAAACATGGTCTCGGTTCTCCAGTGGTTATAGGAGTTTTCATGGATTTTCTTTCATTAGATACAATTATGGTACAGTTGACCCTAAAGTTCTCCTAGAAATCTACCTGTTCTTTGTATTCGCCAGAGATTGATCGTGGTATACTATGTTTACCACAAAACTGACACAGTCTATGCTAATCAAGAGACATGCCATGAAGTTGTTATGTATAATTGATGTAGAAATGTTTCCTCAAAAGTAAAGCAAACATTTGTGTACTATATTCAATAGTTGACTTTTCAAATGATAATCGTGTTTATATATAGACAATAATAGTCGTTGTCAGCATGGGGAGCAGCGTTTCTCTTGCATATCATATGAATAAAGATAATTCTTTTTATAAGTGTTTGATAGTAGGTGACGCGGAAAAATAATGTTCTCCCTTACTTAATAACTGGATCACTTTTCATAGAACCAGTTGTAAATAATCAAATATATCAAATTCGAAGACATATCCAAAAAAAATTTTTTCAGAAAGCCATAATGGTTTATATTTAACCTGGTTGTCATTCAGATATAGATAAAAGAGAATTTTAAAACATGCCGGATTCTCTGTTAAATTTACAGGATTTACCTGTTAAGCTTAAATATATTAAGATAAAACTTGTAACTTTATTTGGCAAAATTTAATAGGGAGGTTCAAATAATTTATAGTTTAATGCGAAAGATTTTAAAATTATTCATATACATCACTTTTTCGTATATCATTTGATTAAATCTGTAACTTTAGTTATGCATTCATACGCAGTTCTTAACCCAGGAAGGCTGATATCTGGAGAACTAGAAAGCAAATAAAAATGCACCATTTTGCTGAAAATTCCAACTCAAATGTCACTGTTTTATCCGCATGAGATGCTACACGGTTATCCGGCAAGAAATCTTGCCACAGCCATAAATAATGTTTTCACTTCCACACATCTGACGTGAATTCGTAAGTGATTTCCAAACTGCCTCAGATGCGGCGAGAGTTGATTTTATGTTTCGTAGCGTCGGACGTGTTTGTGTTGGCGGACCATGAAAGATATGTGTTATGTGCAATTCGTATCGCGTCTGACAAGCAGCGCTAAAAAACAGAAAATAAATCGAAATAAATTTTCAGCGTTAAATATTCAAACTTTTCCATATTTTGAAACTTAAATAAAATGATTTTGATCATTCGGTAGAAATTTTAGTTAGAATATCAGCTTTCTGAAAATGAAAAGATTGGAACAGAGATTTTTTTCCTTGTATTAGAAGTTTTTATAACGTAAAGTTTTTTAATTAAAAAGATTTTTTTTATATTATTTTGTTTTCATTAAAATATAAAATTAGTAATTAAAAGAAAATTTAAAACATTCTGTTAAAATCTCATTTATAAATACAATAATGTTTTTTTAAATTTTTTATCTCCATAAAAAAATCCAATATTATTAAAGTTATATTCTCCAAATAATTAAATTCGATGGATTTTGTATTTTGGATAAAATCGGCCGGTCTAATAGAGCGTTGTGGAGGTATATTTTTCCGCGTCCGTCATAACTAGTAAAAGTGAGAAATAGTCCCAATTCAAATTTTGAATTACTACAAATTATATTCTACAAACAGCATATGGGGCCTAAATGGCCGAGTGGCTAGTGCTCTGGCGCTCGGTTCCACTGGTTTCGGGTTCATGTCCCGTTTCGCCAAGGATGTTTGTATCGAGTGGAACTTTGAAAACCATTTTAAGCTGTAGGTGCCGATCTAATTTAGGATCATAGAGAATTGTGGTGGGGTTGTGTTACTCGTTTTCTGTAGCATTTCTTCAAGCTACACGTGCACCCTATGTAGTGTTATATGAGTAACAGCGTGTGCACAAGATGACAGTAGAGCGACAAACCAAACAGTATATTTCCTCAAACAATATATGTTACATCATTTGTACACAGAGGGCCCTGATGGCCGAGTGACTAGCGGTCTGGCGCTCGTTCCCACAAGATTCGGGTTCGAGTCCCGGCGGCACCATGGATATTTGTAGTGGTTCGAATTCACTTTAAAACGCAGGTCTCGTTCTAGAGCATTGTGGGGTATTCTTACTCGAGTCAACAGCATGTCTTCAAGCTACGCGTGCCACAGGGTAGATCTAAATGAGTAATAGCGGTGCAGCCCTTCCTTATAGAATAAAGATTAACTGTCTCCGTATTTCCAGTTGCATTAGAACAATATATAAACAGAATACATTATCTAAATGTAAATGTCTGAGACCAAAAAAAAGATAAATTTATCACAATCTTGTTATTCTTGAAAAATTAAAATTTATTCAATCTCTGAAATATCATATATAAAGTTAATTTTCAGATTTGTTTTCAAAAGCTGATCTGCAGGGGTCGGCTTATTTACGGGACCCCTAACCTCGAAATAGGTACTTTTCCGTTAGCCAGGCGCAAGAGATAAATCGCCAAATATCGCACGTACTTATTTCTTCAATTTATATTTAATTTTCTGGAAAAAAATTATTTCACTTAAAATTGAGTTTTTAATTTTACGAAAATGAGTTTTAATTTTCAAAATAATTTATTTTACTGGTTTGTCACAAAGTCATCAAAACGAAAATCTGATGTTGACGAAATTCATGCCCTGATAACGGAAATTCACCAAAACTTACACTAGAATGTTGTAAATAATTATGAAATACACATGAAAATAATTATAGAACAAAAATTATTTAAATTTTTTTATTTATTATTTATTTATGAATGCAACATAAAAAATAAATAGACAATAAAAATAATAAAAGTAAAAAAAGTAAAAAGAAAAAGATACATATAAATTCTTCATAGATCGTGCCTTGATGGTAAATTGGCTATCGCTTCGGCTATTTGTACCGCGGGCTTCAGGTTCGAATACTGGCGGTGGCACGGATGTTTGTGATTGGTTCGGAATCCACGTTAAATTGTACTTCCCGGTCTGTTTAGCCTAAGGTGTGCACAAGATGACCGTAGAATGACAAACAAATCTTCAAAGATCGTGTCAGAATCCTATTTTCCGAATATTTCATCCAATTCATTGGAATATCTGGATGCATATCATTATTTTCCATTCTTTCCGTATTATAATTTACATTCTTTTCATACCCAAAATCGTTTTTTTTATATTTCAGCTTATATACGGGTTTTGAAATTTGTGTAAATTAAAAAAAAAAAAAAAAAAAAAAAAAACTCACGGTTTATAATATTCGTGTATATCATTTTTTTGAATATCATTTGATTAAATCTATAACTTTAGCTACATATTAATACGCAGTTCTTAGCCCAGGAAAGCTGATATCTCGAGAACTAGAAAGCAAATAAAAATACACCATTTTGCTGAATATTTCAACGCAAATGTGACTGTTTTATCCGCATGAGATTCTACACGGTTATCCGGCATAAGAAATCTTGCCACAACCATAAATAATATTTTCACTTCCACAGATCTGACGTGAATTCGTGAGTGATTTTCAAGCTATCTCGGATGCAGCGAGAGTTGATTTTATGTTTCCAGGCGTCGGACGTGTTTGTGTTAGCGGACCATGAAATATATGTGTTATGTGCAATTCGTATCGCGTCTGACAAGCAGCGCAAAAAACAGAAAATAAATTGAAATATGTTTTCCGCATCAAATATGCAAACTCTTCCATATTTTGAAACTTAAATAAAATAATTTTGATTATACGATAGAAAATTTTAGTCAGAACAGACTTCTGAACATGAAAAGATTTTCACAGGATATCTTTTCTTCGATTAGAAGTTTTTATAACATAAAAGAAAAAATAACATAAAAGTTTAGATTAAACTTTTTGCATTATAATTGATTAAATGAAATTTATAAAAAGGTTCCGTTATTAAATATTTCATTTATTAAGATAATAAGGATTTTAGGAATTTTTTCTACATCTCAGTAATAAAATTATCCATAATTCTGACAACTTAATTATTACGAATTTTATTCTCCATCTGAGTAATAAAATATCCATAATTCAGACAACTAATTATTACGAATTTTATTCTCCATCTGAGTATAAAATATCCATAATTCAGACAACTTAATTATTACGAATTTTATTCTCCATCTGAGTAATAAAATATCCATAATTCAGACAACTTAATTATTACGAATTTTATTCTCCATCTGAGTAATAAAATATCCATAATTCAGACAACAAATTATTACGAATTTTATTCTCCATCTCAAATTCAGACAACTTAAATATTACTTTTATTCTTCAAATAGGGGGCTGTTAACCGAGTGATTACCGCTCTGGCGCTCGATACCTCAGGTTTCGGGTTTCAGTCCCGTGGTGCCATGGATGTTTGTAGTGGTTCGGAATCCACTTTAAATCGTAGCTCCCGGTCTAACATGATCGTAGAGTGTTGCGAGGGTATTGTTACTCCGCGCCCGTAGCTTACATTCAAATTACCCGTACCTCCTGGGTAGTGGTAAGTGAGTAATATCGGTGCAGCACTTGCCTTAAGCCATCCAAGACAACTGTCGAAATGTTTGCCAGCTGCAATAAAATATAAAAAAAAACTTTTGGTAGTAGGCGGTGCTAAAATATACTGTTCTTAATAACTGGATCACTTTCCATAGAAACATGTTAAATAATCACTTATATCAACTTCGCAGATTTATATAACAAACTTTTTTTCAGAATGCCATGATGATCTATGCATTTATCATGACTTTATTTGGTAAAATTAGGGAGTTTCATATAATTTATAGTTTAACGCGAAAGACTTTAAAATTATTCATATGCGCCATTTTTTTTTGATGTCATTTGATTAAATCTGTAACTTTACTTATGTATTCATACGCAGTTCTTAGCCCAGGAAAGCTGATATCTCCAGAAAAAGAAAGCATATAGTAAAAATGCGGCATTATGCTGAAAATTTCAACTCAAATTCCACTGTTTTATCCGCATGAGATGCTACACGGTTATCCAGAAAGAAATCTTGCCATAACCATAAATAATGTTTTCACTTCCACACATCTGACGTGAATTTGTGAGTGATCTTCAAACTATCTCAGATGCGGCGAGAGTTGATGTTATGTTTCCAGGCGTCGGACGTGTTTGTGTTAGTGGACCGTGAAAGATATGTGTAGCATGGGTTATGTGCAATTCGTATCGCGTCTGACAAGCAGCGCAAAAACAGAAAATAAATTGAAATACATTTTCAGCCTTAAATATGCAAAATCTTCCATATTGCACATATTTTGAAACTTAAATAAAATGATTTTTGATCATTCGATAGGAAATTTTAGTCTGAACAGGCATCTGAAAAGGAAAAGATAGAAACAGTCGATTTTTTGTATTAGAAGTCTTATAAAATAAAAATAGTTTTAATAAATTAATTCCATAAAAGTCAAGTTTATTTGTTACTAAACTTGTATCTACGTAAACTACGTAGATACTACTACTACTTGTAAACTACGTAAACTTGTAAGTATCACTCTCAACAATCCCCATAATATCTATGTTATGTTAAGAAATAAAAATCTTCAGTTCGGAGATGTTATCATGAGTAAAACCACCAACGTTTATGGATTACATACTAAACATTTTTGTATTGAACAAGAAGTGACAACGCTCAAAAACATAATGTTATGTTAAAAAATGAATTCCATTATACTTTACATGGCAGTAAGTTTTATTTTCTAAACTGTTTTTGTAAAACGATCTTTATATACTGATTTCTAGTGTCTTATAGAAGATATATATAAAAATTAGGAAAAAAAGCTGAAAAACATGGTCTCGAGATACATGGTCATAGGAGTTTTGACGGATCTTCTCTCATAAGATACAATTGTGGAGAAGTTGACCCTAAAGTTCTCTTATAAAGCAACCTTATTTTTGTATTCATCAAAGATTGATCGTGGTAAGTTATGTTTACCAAGAACCGGGTGCAATCTGATATATGCTAATCAAGAGATATGCCACATAATATGTTATACATAATTTATGCAGAAAAGTAATCTCAAGAGAAAAATAAAAAATTATGTATTAGTTTCAATAATTGGCTTTTCAAATGATATTCCTGTTAACGTATAGAAAATAGTAGTCTTTGACAGGCTGCGGAATAGAGATTTCTTTATATACTATCTGGAAGAAAGTGACGGGACACACCTCGAAAAGTAGAAAAGTCGACAATACAGCTGACACTGCGCAATAATAGGTATCACGTATCAGCCATATCCTATAAATACTTTGTGGAGTCGACTAGTGTTGTTTTTGTCAAGATGCCGCCACGGGAAGAGTTGTCTGAGTTCGAGAAAGGTGTGTTGGTTGGATTGCATCTTGCCAAGGTGTCAATTAGGAGACATCCCGTCTCCGTAACTGCTCAAAATCAACTGTAGCACGTGTTGTGAGTCGCTACAAGACTGAGGGACACTGTCAGAACAAACCCCGAAGTGGAGTCCTACAGTTCTCACCAGCAGGGACCGGCGGGTGCTCGGCAGGGAGATTCGAAGTAACCGTCAAACATCCATGGATAACATCGCTAATGAGTTTAAACAAGCCACAGCTGTGGCCGTTTCGACCAAGACTCTTCGTATCGAGGAACTATGGAACTTCTTGTTAAACATTTGGAAGGAAATTCCTCTTGCCACTATGGCTAATTTAGTGGAAAGCATGCCCAGAAGTGTTGCAGCTATGATCGCAGCCAAAGGAGGCCCTACCTCCTATTAATTTTAATAAATATGGGTTTATGTCGGTATAGTGTCGTGTCCCGTCACTTTCTTCCACATAGTGTATGTCAAATGAATACGAATTATATTCTTTATAAGATAACATTTAAAACAGGTAGGCGATGCTAAAACATCCGGTTCTCCTTACTTAATAACAGGCTCACATTTCATACAACCAGTTGGAAATAATCAATTGTACCAACTTCGGAGACAAATCCAAAGACATTTTTTCAGACTGCCATAATGATCCATGTATTTAACCTGTTTGCAATTCTGACTTAGTTGAAAGGTATTTTTAAAACTTACCGGATTCTCTGTTAAATTTACCGGATTTACCTGTTATGCCTAAATAAATTAAGATATATTTTATTACTTTTATGGTAAAATTTAATTAGGATGGTTCAAGTAATTTATAGTTTAAAGCGAAAGACTTTAAAACTATTCATGTAGGTTATTTTTTTGTATGTCATTTGATTAAAAATGTAACTTTAGTTACGTATTCATACGCAGTTCTTACTCCCTGTAAAGCGGATATCTCGACAACCAGAGAGCTTATAAAAATGCAGCATTTTGCTGAAAATTTCAACGCAAATGGAGCTGTTTTATCCGCATGAGATGCTACACGGATATCCGGCAAGAAATCTTGTCACGACCATAAATAATGTTTTCACTTCCACAGATCTGACATGAATTCGTAAGTGATTTCCAAACCATCTCAGATGCGGCGAGAGTTGATTTTATGTTTCCTGGCGTCGGCCGTGTTTGTGTTAGCGGACCGTGGAAGATATGTGTTCTGTGCAATTCGTGTCGCGTCTGACAAGCAGCGTAAAAAGAAAATAAATAGAAATACATTTTCAGCATTAAATATTCAAACTCTTCCATATTTTTGAAACTTAAATAAAAGGATTTTTGATCATTCGATAGAACATTTTACTCAGAACGGACAGCAGAAAATGGAGAGATAGGAATAGATGCATTTTTTGTTGGATTAGAATATTTAATTTGAAAACTTAAAATTTTTATAAATTATTTTAAATTTAAAATCATTAAATGAAAATTACAAAACATTCTGATATTAAATATTTCATTTAATAAGATAATAATGACTTTATGAAATTTTTCTTCTTATCAGTAGAGAAACATCCCCAATTCAAAAACCCCAACTCATCCCCAACTCTTTTCAAAAACTGAACTACAGGGGTGACCCATTTACTTATCTCCTAACTCCGAAGTAGGGAGTTTTCCGTTAGCCAGGCACAAGCGATAAATCGCCAAATATCGCAGGTGTTTACGTCTTTATTTTATATTTAAGTTTATCGAAAAAAAAATTTCACTTTAAAATTTTATTTTTTATTTTACGAAAAAGAGTTTTAGTTTTCGAATATGTTTATATTACTGGTTTGCCGCATCGTCGCCAAAACGAAAAATCTGACGTTGGCGAAATTCGCGCTCGCATAACAGAAATGTACAAAATTGTACACTAGAATGATGTAAATAATTCACTAGCTTAGAAAAAAATTCATTCGCTGCCTATACACGGATTGGCTTATATTCGCAAATATACGGTAGCAGTTTTGAATGTAATAGTAAAAGTTAGAGCCAAATATGTATGTGGTCTTGATTCAGTGCTGTTTATGGATAGAAATTAAAATTGTTCTTAAAATAATGACGCAATGTTTAGCTGTCCTATTTATTATAATTGTAAAGACAGCACTGCACAACTGCAACATATAACACACAAAGTACAATTATATACAAGATCCTCTTAAAAGCATGTTCATTTAAGGGTTATTTTTTTCCTGGAATCGCACTGGTTGGAATTCTTCACTCGATTCCTCACACTCTCTTTTCTCTTTCTCTCTCTCCTATTATCGGTTCCGAAATCTAATTGGCTAAAAATGCGAAGTCCAAAGTCTAAGGTAAGGGTCAAAACAGCCCTGAAAAGAGGTCCTATCAGCTTTGAGTTCAATGTTATAGTTTTTTATGGGGATGCATGGTGGATCCTTAATGAAATGAATACATTTTTAAAAAGAAATAATCATAAATTAATATAATAATTATACTTCGTTCAACTTATTCAAGCACGAGAGACTTTAGTCAAAGAGTTCGTCATTCAAATATCAATGAAGGATTAAAAGATTAAATCAAAGTTATATGAAACACACAAAATTCAATAGAAATATTAAAAAAAAATTATTAACTAACAATTATTAAAAGATCAACTATTTCAGAAATTTTACCTTAATAAAGGAATAAAGAATGCAGAGGGCAATTTTCTTGATTTGGATTCGAATTCTGATTTTAGAAGAAAAAAAAATATTTACCCGCGGAGAAATATTTTTGATTTTGAAAATGAACATTCAAATTCAATTTCGTTTTCCGTCAGACTAATATTTATTTAATATTCAAACGCCAGACATTTTACTTAAAGTAATTTTCCACTTGAGTGACATATATGCAGCAAATTCAGAGTTATTCAAGGTGCATAACGAGGGCGTTTGTTACGCTGTATTGCACTCTGAAATAAACACCCTGAGGATAGTCTGGAAGACTTGCACCATCTTTCCTATATTCTATAACTCAATAGAAGTAAATTTAGGTCGACAAATATATCATGCACCATCTCCTTAAAATATATAAGTTTGTAGCATTTTTTTTTTACTTTTTTTTTTTTTTTTTGTTCTAATGCAGCTGGCAAACACTTAGACAGCTAGGTCTCAGCATGCGCTGCACAGACGTACTCACTTTGCATTACCCGTGGGCGCGTGTAACTTGAGGATAAGCCACGGACGCGGAGTAACAATGCCCCCGCAACGCTCTACTATCCTATTAGGACCGGGACCGACGGTTTAAAGTGGATTCCGAACCACTACAAACATCCATGGCCCCGCCGGGACTCGAACCCGAAACCTGTGGTACCGAGCGCCAGAGCGCTAGCCACTCGGCCATTCAGGCCCCTTTTTTTTATTTTTGAAATACAATTATTTGTCCTCTCGATCACACCAGGTTATTTGTTGTAAGTAAATATATTTAATATTCTGTAATTGAAGTAAAAAGAGTAAATATTAAAAACATTTTATAAAATTTTTATAATATTATTTAGATAATATACAAAAAATTATATTCTATAAATTCTATTCATATGCTATTTAATTTATATATACATTAAAAATACATAAATTATTTATATTAAAAATTTATAAAAGATATTAAGATATTTGAGTCCTGACGGTCCAGTTACAAATTCTCTGGCGCACAATGTCACAGGGTTCATGTCTAGGCGGTGTCATGGCTGTTTGTAGTTGTTCGTAAGTCATTTTAAACCATAGGTTCCTGTTTAACATGACTGTTGGGTGTAGGGCTGACATCCTTACTCCGTCATGTTTCAAAATCTCCCAGTAGGTTTGTTGTATATTTCTTTCAATTTTTGAAAACAATATTTTATCCCCTCGATTACACCAGGCTACTTGTTGAAAGTAAATATATTTAACATTCTGTAGTTAACAATAAATATAAATATTTTGTAATTAACAATTTGAACAATTTGATTTTAAAACTTTTTTTGAAGAAATTTTTATAATATTATTTAAATAACATAAAGTTTACTATAATTTTTAAATTTATAAAATCTACTATGATTTTCAATATTGATTGTTCCTTTTCTAAAAATATAAACAAGAATCCGATGGAATATCGATTAAATATAAAGTTGCAAATTATTTTAATTGAAATCTTGAAAATATTATTGGTAGCCAAATAATTAAGTTAATGTATACATTAACCATTAATCATTGCTTATGCGCTTGTATATCATATATGCTTTCATGTGCATATGACGATAAAATGTAGTTAAACTTCTTACAATAATTAAAAACCGCTTTTAAAATATATTTCCTAAGATGATTAATGATGTTTACTAGAAATTCAAATAACGAATTTGAATATTTCCTGGACATTTTATTAACTTTAAAGGAAAGTTGCTCGTTTTCTACCGAATTTGCAAATAAATTTAGAAATTTTTCCCTCATGAAAAAAATGTTTTCCTTCTTATTTTAATTTCAATATCAAGATAGTAATTCTATAATTAATCATAAAGCATAGCAATTATTTTCTCTTTTGAGCACATGTTTCGTAAAATTGTTGAAGATTCAAGTATGTCAGACATATAATTGGATAGAAGCTAGTGAATAAAAAAATAATTAATTATTGCATGGTTATTTAAGTTTTCTATAATTTAAAAAAGGTATTGGATAATGGCTTATAGAAAAATGGTTTCAAAATGAATTTTTTTCTTTAAGAATGTTTTTGTTTGGGGAAAAATGAAACTAACATTTCATTTTTTTTTAAAGTATTGCAATCATTTATTATTCTTGAATTAATGTTTGTTTAGGAAAATTTGATTATTCAAATATGCTATATCTTATCTTGTCTTTATTAATAACTTTTCTCATGGACTTTATTAATAATTTTTCTCATAATTCTTTCATAATTTCTTTCTCAATAATTTTTTTTTCATTCATTTATAATTCATAGTTTCACGGTCTGAAATGTATAGTAATTAAGAAAAAAAAAAAAAAAAATGCCTTCAATTGACAATGAAAGCTATTAATATTCGTTTTCAATAATAATTTTTGTTAAATAATTATGTTTCTGTACTGGTTTTTGTTGATGTTTAATTAAAAGGAAAAGCAACATATTACTTTAGGATTGCCATTTATTTTTGAAGTATGATACCTATTTAAAAAATAATTTTTACATTAATTTTATTTATTATTTATTTAATTTTTTTACATATATTTATTCTTAACATGTTTAGCATTTATTTATTTTAACATTTTTTTTTTTTTTTTTTTTGCATTCATTTATTTATTTGTTATTTTTATTTTTCGCAGCATTTTTTTTATAATTTAAACTAGGTCTTTTTAGGCCCTGTAAATAGTGCGCTGGGATTTGGAACTAGGACAAACTAGTTCGAAACTCGATAAACAAATAAAAAAAAAATGTCTCTATTGTGTATGGCGTGGATTAGCATGGCAATGTGAATCCATCTATATGCCATCTTTGTGATTATTCTTTAAAAATTGGAAGAATGGGCAGAACGACTTACACTGAAAATGTATTGAAATATTTAGCTTAACATGTAATACATATTATCTAAAATATAAACTAATCACTTTGACACGAAATTATTATTAACGTTTAGTTAACACAATGTTAAAGGATAAATCTCTTCATTTCAGTTTGTTCTAGTCTTTTGAATGTATTGTAACCAATAATATCAAAATCTATTGGAATACTTTTCAAATAAGATAATAGAAATACCTCAATGGTGTGGGGATAATGGCCGAGTGGCTAGCGCTCATTACCACAGAGTTCCGGTTTCCAGCGAAAAGTACCGGTGTTGCCATGGTTGTTTGTAGTGATTCGAAATCACATTAAACCGTAGGCCCTGCTGAAGTATGATAGTAGAGGACTACTATGAATCGGTCGGTAGAATTTATATCGTGTTACACCGCGTCCGTAGCATATCTTCGAGCTACATGTGCCACCTGGGTAGTGCTAAATTGGTAACTGTGGTGCAGCCCTTGCTTATGGCATAAAGAAAACTGTCACTGTATTACCAGCTGCGTTAGAAAACAAGCCTCAATGTCGTCAATAAAATTTTATTAATTAACAATGTACATTAACAGTAAATTAAAAATAATTTCAATACATGTTAGAATGTCGAAAAAGAAAAGAAAAGAAAAAAAAAAAAAAAAAGAAAAAAAATGTCATTTCCTGATATAGAACAAAACCTGAAGCTGGGTGAATCTATCGTATTCAATATTATTTCTAAATTCGAGAAATCAAATAATGTTGTAAACAAGGTAAGATCAGGGAGTCCAATGATTTTCAGTGAACGCGAATAGAGAAGAGAACTTGAGACAAGTTCGCTCAATTTCAAAAGTAGAAATAATTTTCTTGTAGTTACACAGGCGCTGAAATGTGAAAGAGGGTTCAGCAAATACTGCAATGCAATAGTTCGAAATATTTTAAGGAAAGTAATTTTTATTCCATAGTATCTAGGAAAAAGCACAATTTCAGAAAACTAAACCCATCAGACATTTGCTAGAGCTTATTTAAAACAGTCAATAGAATTTTTGGGAGAATTAATTTTTTTCAATGAAAGCGAATATGGTAAGGAAGCACAACAAATACAGCAGCGTAAAGTTACCTGTTTTTCAAGTTAACGTTTTTTTTAAATCCTGTTTAAAAATTTTTTTTTTTTTTATGAAGCGAGGGTGTGACTTTCACAAGGTTCGTGTTTTCGGATTATTCTGGTTGTATATTTTTTTGTCTCTTTTTTTTTCGTTGTAATATTCCTTTTTAGGTAAATCCCCTATTTTTAAGTATATATTTGTATAACACATTCAATTTTTATTCCAATTTCTTAGATTTTATTTTTTTTTATACATGCAGTTTTAGAAAAGTTTGCGTAGCTGTGGATTTCCGTTTGTTATTTCGGATAACACTACAAATTCAAATTTAGTGGAATACTCTTCAAAGGCGGATACCGCTTTTAAGGTTCACCGTGACATTCTTGCAAATTTACAGACAACAGTTCAACATGGCGCCAGGCCTTTCACTACAAGTTCCATGCGTCATGATTCTTAAAGAACACCTCAAAATTCAGAAAGAAAATATATCGTCCAAGATATATAGATCATATGTGTTTTTCACAAGTCAGGACAAATTATTAATGTAGATTTAAGTTTAGAAAAAAAGGAAGGCATTAATTATTTCTACAGAGCCACTCATTCTTACAGACATTTATTTCCACGCATATCTTTGATACTGCCAAAGAACTTTTAAAAATAAAAGCTATACTGCGAATACCAATTTCAACATCACTTTATCCATAACAAGTAATATTTTTTTTTTTTTTTTTTTTAAAGTCGATTCCTACTTTTTCTTCACTATAATGCAGAAAGTCTTTTATAAATAATTTTCATTCCTTTTTAAGTTTATCTGGAGCCATCTATTGGTAGATATATGCAACTTAAATAAAAAAACCTAAAATTAATTAATAAAATTTAATGAATGAATTAATATTTGAAAAACTGTTTTAACATCCAGTGTCATCCACTACAAGTTAAAAAAAATGTATTTGAACTTGAGTGGATGAATAAAATGTATTTTAAGAACGATTGAAAATTTGAACAAGATATATATATATAGGGAGAGTGTGAGTTAATACACTCATGTCCATAAATTAAGGATAATTCAGAATCACACAGAAATTGAACTCTAAAATAAAAATTTCACCTGTAGAATTATCACACACATCTTGAAGAAGAATATGCAAATTACAGGAAACCAAGATGGCGCGGATAGTATGTCACAATGACGAGAGTGTAAGAGAGGGGTATATAAGGAATGGTGGCAAAGAAGTAAAATTGTTCACAAGTGCTTTAAAAGCCTTTCGGTGCAATAACGTCATAGTTATGGCACAAAGGAAGCATTTGGATGATTTTTTACGTGGTAGAATTATCGGACGGCTGGAATGTCGACGTACCCAGCTGGAAGTATCCGAGGAACTTGGAATCGCCCAGTGTGTCATCTCCAGGTTTTGGCAACGATTCCAAGATGATGGTAATGTGAGTAGATGTTACAGCACAGATCGCCCCGAGTTACAGCGCCGAATGAGGACCGGTATTTAGCAGTTACTGCCAAAAGAAACAGACGGAGCACAGCATCAGACCTGTCTCGTCAGCTCTCTTCAGCTGCCAGTACGACAGTTTCAAGGGCAGACCGTGTACAGAGGCTTAGGGCACATTGGTCTATATGCTCGTAGGCCTGTCAGAGGTGTTCCACTTACCGCAACTCACTGTCGCCTGCGATTAACCTGGAGTAGAGCATGCATTGTGGACACCGCAACAGTGGTTTTTACGTGTGATGTTTTCCGACGAGTCCAGATTTAGTTTGCAGTCTGATTCTCGCCGGACTTTCTTATGAAGAGCCAGGTACCCATTACCACCAAGAGAACATCATTGAACGACACCGTTACGGTGGTGCAGGATGGCTCGTTTGGGGAGGAATTGTTCTTGGTTCCAGAACTGTCCGGCATGTTCAGATTGTAACAATGACAGGCCATCTATCGGGATGTCATTCTGGCATCATGCGGGAGACATACTCTATATTAACCATCATACTAACTATGTTATACTGTTTTTGTAAATAAGTTCTTTTGAAATTTGCTCCAGGGAGTAAAAAATCGCAATTTTATTAATTATGTCAAACATATAGCATCTTTTTTGCTCTTTTACCTTTTGTTTAATAAATAGATTTCTACAAATAAGTCAAATTTGTTTTGCTTCTGTCTCTTTCTTCGCCTGAACTTCATTATTCTTAATTTATGGACATGAGTGTAGAAGGAATTGAAAAAAATAACTACTGGATTTTTCCTTCATTATATCTCAATTTATATATCCTTAACTCCACTTGTTTTAGAACTAAAGGAGAAACAAATTAACTGTTACAGAACTCCACAGATTTTCAGCAAACACAATTTCTAATCTGGTCACTTGTTGTGGTCGCAGTTTGAAATTATAAAAGCAAAGGAGAGCTAAATAAGAATTTTAGATTCTTTTTTTTATTCCTTAATTTTTCTTTGTTTTCCTTTTAATTTTTGTTTTCTTGTTCAATCCAGCATTACACATCTTACAATGGAATGCTCGCATTTTCAGGGCATTTTCTCGCATTTTTTAAACCCTTTATATGTCGATTCTTTCCTTGATATAGGAAACCCTCCTCAATTTCAGTCATCAGATCCACTTACCCGGCAAATTAATCAATGGAACAGATCAATCTGATAAGTGGCGAGGGGACTTTTGATAGCAGTAGATTTCACCATTCCTTTCAATTCTCTTAATCTTGGCAATCTTCTCCTCTCAGACAATGAAATACAAGAGATCGCACTTCATCTTCCACATGAAACATTTACAATAGTCAACATCTATTGTCCCAATGAATCTCTTTTTCACATAGAATGGTTGGGTGCAATTTATCAACAACTTCAATCTTCTTGCATTATTCTTGTGGATTTTAGTTCTGATTATCCTCGTATACTACTATATCTGAAAGTCTTATCAACTGGATTCTTAATAATTTAAATACCAATATCCTCACTTATATTAACTCCAACGTCCTTTATTGATATATCCATTTGCAGAGTGCAGATATTTGTCCAAATGTATCTTTCTTTCTTTACTCTGACCCTTTTGACAGTGATCACTTCAACTTGTATTATTTTCAAGAAACTTACAGACAGATCATTATGTGTTGTTTTTTTTTTTTCATGATCGACACTTCAACATCATATTCTGATTTATAATGCATAGAAGCCCGGACAATATATCATACTCAAGAATTATGATTCATTTTCTCTAAACTTAAATCTACCCATATTGTAAATTCAGGTTCAGATAAAATATTTAGGATCTTTTCTTTAAGTCTTAATTTTTCTGTATTTTTTTTTAATTTTTGTTTTCATGTTCAATCCAGCATTACACATCTTACAATGGAATGCTCAATTTCAGAGCTAATAAACCCTTTTTATGTCGATTCTTTCCTTGAATTCAAGATTTTGTGATATAATAAACCTTCCTCAATTTCTATTATCGGCTCCAATTAAACGACAAATTTATCAATTGAACAGATCAATATGATAAGTGGCGCGGGGGAGGTAGTAGATCTTTTTCAATACTCAGTACATTCCACTATCCCTTCAATTCCTTAATCTTGCTAATCTTCCCCAATCTCAGACACTTCATCTTCCACATGAAACATTTACAATAGTCAAATCTATTATCGTAAGGAATCTCTTTTCCCCATAGAATGGTTGGGCGCAATTTATCAACAACTTCCATCTTCTTGCATTATTCTTGAAGATTTTAATTCAAAGATCCCATTCCCAGATCATAATTTTATGCTATTAGTTCTGAAACTCTGATCAACTGGATTCTTAATAATTTAAATACCAACATCCCCACTTATATTAAGTCCAACATCTTTTATTGATATCTCCATTGCAAGTGTAGATATTTGTCAAAAAATTTTTTTTTTCACTCTGGCCCTTTTGACAGTGATTACTTACCGATCAAGTTATCTTTTCAATTAATTGTTTTCAAGAAACTTAAAGACATATCATCATGTGGCAGAATCTGACTCACTTTTGCCTCAAATTCTGATTTACAATATTTTCCGCCCAACGCTTTATTTAATAATAAGAAAAATTAAGCAGACATAAGTAATCATCTAGTCGACTCACTAATCATAAAATGCTGTGGAGACCAGTAACGAAAATGACTTAGTTGTTTTATGATTATTTAGAATAAAAAGGACAGTATCCCAATACATTTTTTGGCTTTGATTTACCTTAAACATAATTGCATTATGAAAAATATGATGGCTGATTTATAATAAAATTAATTAATGAAAATTTGATATATTTTATTCAGTTGCTGAAATTCTTTTTTAATGTTATAATTTTTTTGGTTTAAAAAAAACCGAAATTATCCATACACAATACATATACTATCCTACGACATAAATACGGTCATATGAGACTTAATTTATTTTTATAAAAATGCTTGCTTCTTTGAGATACTGTAGGCCAAAGAGTTAATTTAAAAAATTAAATTATTGGTGTTTGAAAATAATATTACTTTTAAATTCATGAATAGGATGAATGTTCCCTTGAGTTTCATGTAGGAATTTTGCACATTATTATAAGATCAAGGCGGAACAAAAGCCAAATCTTTTTATTCATCAAGTTAAATGCTTATGGATAGTTTCAAATGCCTTGTAAAATATGAATTTTTTTTAAAATCTGATTTCAGTCCATTCTATTGCCCAGTTCACCTATACATACAGTGTGTGTGTTTATCGTATATATATATATATACTTCCATCTTCTTGCAATATTCTTGGGGATTTTAAAGTCCCACATTTCTAAATGCTGTAAAAAAGAATCTGAAACTCGTCATAATGAGTCAAATTTAAAATGAAGATACTTGTAGAAGGGTAAAATGGTATAGCATCAAAAAAGTTCCAAAGTGTATTAATAGATGGCGCTGTGAACAGCATAACGAAAGTGAATTCGGCTGACAGTGATTATTTTGAATCGAAATTACAAAGTATTTGGCATGAGTTGCACATTGAACCAACTGTACTGTTTAATGTGCTTGATTGTTTCGTTTTTGACACAAAAAATGATTTCCGAGTCATTCAACAGTTGTGACACTATTGGTGGAAAGCCCATCCATCCACGGCAAGGTCATATCAAATTGGATGGAAAAAAATCGATGAAACTTTTTTTTTTGGGAACATTTTTTATGCCATACTGTTTCCCCTTTTCTTCAAGTATATTCAGTTAAAATTTAAACTCATTGTGACAAGTGGTACTCGTTTTTTACAGCATTTTGAAAGTGATATTTTAATTATAATCATCCTGTATGTATATTTTATTTTTTTATTTTATATTATTTTTAAAAATTCCCTCAATAGTTATGACAAAAGTATATTGCATATTTTAAAATTCAGGTCCAGCTTATTGCATCATTTTTTGATATTCAAATTGTGTTACCAAAACATTCCCAGTTACTAATTCCAAAACAAAAAAAATGATGGTCTCATGTAATTAATTACATAATTATATTAAAAACTTATAGGAATAGTTAATTACGTAAGAGACGATTTAGTTTTTTTTTTTTTTTTTTACTTTGAAAAACATTTTTAAATTTTATTTCTTTAAATTTATTTTAGAAAAAAAAATTGTCCTAGTTCTTTGAAAGATGGGTATATGAAATTTCATCAAGCCTAAGCTCTTATCTTAGCATAGAAATTTTGTTTCTTTTTGCCAAAGTTTTTTAAAAAGTACTTTAAACTTAAAATGTTACATTTTCATCCGTTAAGACACTTCTGGTTTCAAAGTAATGGAATTAAAAGCTTAAGAAAGGATTACAATTTTTCATACTCGGTACTTTTATGATTCTTTGCTTCAATTCTAATCTAATACTTAGAAAAGTTTTAATATAAAAACATAAAAAATGTTCTGTTAAGAATATAATTTTTTTAAAATTGTATATGGAATTTAAATTGATTTGAATTATAATGATAATTTTGTATATGGAATTAAAAATGATAATCGTCGTGTCCCTCACGGGAGGGAAGATTCAGGTGGCAGCTTCTGTTTTGATGGAGCACCCGTTCGGTTGGCGTGCCATGGATGTTTGTAGTGGTTCGTGACGCTCTTAAACAGTAGGTGACCGGGGCCTACGGCTCGTAAAGTGGATTCAAACCACTCGTGAACACCCATGGCACCACTAGGACTCGAACCCAAAACCTGTGGCGCAGAACGCATCCAAGACACTTGTCGCCCATTCAGGCCCATAATACATATTTAAAAATAAGATATAATTTAATAAAAAAAGCTTTTTTTTTTATCTCACTTGGTAAATAGCATCATCTGACCAAGCTGTTTTGATGCTTCTGCTGTGATGGAGCACCTGTAGGTAGAAATCTGACTCGACTCCGTGTCGCTGAAAAAGGATGACAGTGCCTTCCGGGAGGATTTTAAGAGGAACTACCCCCTCATTTGAGCATCGTATGGGAGAAAACCCGGAAAGCTCCCACCCGACTTTAAAATCTTGAAGGCATTGAAAGTGTTAATGAAAATCTATTTATTTAACTGAACATTTACCGTTTGTTAAAGAGTTTTGAAATTATCAGTTCTATTACTTCAATTAAAATAAAAATTTCAGTATCATTGCTATAAACCTCTAACTCTATATCTTTCTTTAGCCAGTACATATATATATATACATTCTTTTCTCAATCTTATCATATATCCATGACGCAATTGGCTACCGCGTTCGGCTGTTAACCGAAAGGTTCGTGGTTCGAGCTCACTTGGGGCGTTAATTTGAAGCTTGATGGCCAATAGACCAGAGTACCAAGGGTTTCAGGTTCGAATCTTGGCGGCGACATGGATGTTCGTGAGTGCTTTGGAATCCATGTAAAACTGTAGGTCCCGGTATACTAATTAACCTAAAGTGTACACAAAATAATCGTAGAGCGACAAACCAAACATTTTTTTTTCTTTCTAATGCAGCTGACAAATAGACCGTGATCTTTTTATGCCATAAGGGCTGCACCGACGTTACTCACTTTGCACTACCCAGGGGACGCGTTAACTTGAAGACAAGCCACGGAAGCGGATTAACAATGCCCCACAACACTCTACGATCCTTTTAGGACCGGGACCTATGGTTTCAAGTGGATTCTGAACCACACAAACACCCATGGCAACGCCGGGATTTGAACCCGATACCTGTGGTACTGAAAGCCAGAGAAACAAGCCAAACATAAAGCAACCATTTCTTAAAGCCATGATTAATATGGATGTCTCTAATGGATTTGAACCCTAATCTATCTCTTTCATGGTTGCTGAACACTTTACTATGTCTAGCAAATTGTATGCGTTTTGTTTGTGTTAAACGTATGTGGTATTTTTATATGAAACGCACAACCTCCCAGTGTGACTAAGCGGCAAGGATATTCAGGAGTAACTCCTTCGCCTGTTTGTCGTATGTGAGAAAAATAAAACTCCATCTTGCCACTTAACTGTGAATATGAGCAGCATTCCATACATTTTCGTAATTGTTTTCGAGGTTTCTCTTTTCTAAAAGCAGTGGCAAAAACGGACGCCTAGAGCACATCCTGACTTAATGTCTGCTGCACACTTAATGTCAGACTAATATTGGTTACAAATGTGTTTCCCGATTCTATTCTAAAACATGTTGAAATTAAATTGTAAAAATATAAATTATAGTTTAAAAAAAAAAATGTCACTATTCTAAAAGCGTGGGGTGCTTTGTATGACATTTTTAAACTAACTCTGCTTTTCGGAAGGAAACTAGTGAAAAATTATAACGATTGATATCGAGCACCCCACGCTTTTAGAACAGTGACATTCATTTTCTCGTCAGTCATTTTATTCTTATGTTAACAATTATTTTTTACTTTTTAGTTTGATTAACTCTAAAAGCGTGTTTTTAGTATTTTAAAATTATAATATTTAAATGAGGTCCCGGTATAGAGGACTGGAACTATAGTTCTTACAATAATTTAATTGTGAGTAAAACAAAGAGTAAATGCGAACATGGCGAGCCAGCCAGGATTCGAACAGGGAATCTCCTGATCCGTAGCCAGGCGCGTTATCCGTTGTGCCACTGCCCCACGTAGGTTTGAATGTCTTAGATACTTTCATTCTACAAGGGTTAAATTGCTCTTCATAAGTTAAAATAAAATCACTAATTCTGGCGATCCTAACCATGATGATATAATAATAAACCTATCAAAATATTTTATTGTCGGTCCCTGATAAGTCTACAACGTTTAAATTAAATCTGATAGCTTAAAGTAGGGCAAAATCGAGCCCAAAGAGTCAGTTACAAACAAACAAATAGGTGAAACTAATAAAAGCGTATTAAAAAATGAATTTCTTAACAATATTTAATACAATAAAATATTATAAATATTTTTTGACCAAGAGAATCATAATGATGCAATGTAAAAGAAAGTACTACAAAATGTTTCCTTATTTCAATCTTAAAAACCAAATTCAAAAAGCATAAAATAAAATAGATAAAAAATCAACACGCTATTTTTAATTTCAAAATAAAAATATTGTGTTTAAAAAGTTACTCAAAATGTTTAAAACTATGTCTTGCTTTAGTAAAATATTTATTGTTTAAGGGAATAAAAATGATGTATTATTCAACAGAAGAAAGTCATCAAATTTCCAATCATAAAAATCAGACAATAAACAACAAATTTCGAAACCATAATTCAAGTTTTTGAAAAATTAGTAATTTCTAATCATAAAAATTGGACAATAAACAACAAATTCAAAAGCTAAAAATTAAGTTTTTAAAAAATTAATAATTTCTAATCATAAAAATCGGACGATAAATAACAAATTTGAAATGCTTGATATCAAGTTATTAAAGAAAAACTATAAGTTATTTTTAATTAACGAAATAAATATCAACTGTGTAAAAAACAAGTTTTCATCATAGAAATTTCTTGCCCTTAATAAAATATTCCTTGATCAACAGAATCAAAAATGATGTAGTAGAAGCGGAAGCCCCGAACTTCAATCCGAATATTTCCGAACTCCAATCCTTAAAAACTATATAATGGCGGAGGCATCTCCAAAACTTTTTCCACTAAATGTCCTACTCTTCGATTCGAATTTTCAAACAATCTTCTTCCGGCATTACGGTGGAAGGGGATGCATACTTACATATCAGTGGATCAATTTTCTGCTGGCAGACGTACCTTGCGAAACTTTTATGATGCTCACGCGGTCGTTAACCGTATCCTTCAGAGAGCCATTCTCAGTTCATTTTATTCAGGAGTGGAATTTAAAAGCAGTTCCCCGGCCATCGCCAAAAGTGTGGATGGCTCATTCATGCCCCAGACTCGTGTTCATTTGCTGCCCATAAAATATACATTCGTTAATAATGAAATGCGGTGCTCGTATATTTAAGGTAAGTTTTGTGAATTGTAAATCGTTATCTGACGCATAAATTGCCAAGGGGATCCTCATTTTCTGCACGATGTATGCATTGTTCTCGTGTGGCGTATCAAAAACTGCTTTGAGAGAGGGGTAATGGTTATTCTGCATTTAAGGGTTACCAGATTATTGTTATTGTGCTCATGATAATTTATATATTTGATGTAACCAGATATCAAGTTAAAACAGATGAAAAATTGTTGTTGGAATGAAGTTTTTTCTTAGCATTTTATTTTATTTTATTGTAATGATAAAAAGTTTTAATAATGTATGCTATTATAAAATTTTCTAAAAAACAATACAAAAAGTTTATTAAACAATAAACAACAAATTTCAAAGGCTCGTCATCTAGTTATTAAAAATTTAAATATTTCCAATCATAAAAATCGGACAATAAATTCCAAAAGCATAAATTCAAATTGTTAAAAAAATTAGTAATTTCCAATCATAAAAATCGGATAATAAACAATAAATTTCAAAAGAATAAATTGAAGTTATTTCCAGTCATAAAAATCAGACTATCAACCACAAATTTCAAACGCTCGAAATCAAGTTATTAAAAAATTAATGATTCCCATTTATAGAACTCGGTCAATAAATTCCGAAAGCATAAATTCAAGTTGTTAAAAATTAGTAATTTCGAATCATAAAATCTTTTAATAAACAATGAATTTCTGAGGCCTAAATTGAAGTTAGTAAAAAATTATTAATTTCAATCATTAAAATCGGATAATAAACAATAAATTTCAAAAGCATAAATTCAAGTTATTTCCAGTCTTAAAAATCAGACTATAAACAACAAATTTCAAACGCTCGAAATCAAGTTATTAAAAAATTAGTAATTTCCATTCATAAAAATCTGACAATATACAATAAATTTGAAAAACTTATTAACTTTAAGAAATAAATAGTATCTGTGCAAAAAAAGTTTTTATAAAAAAAAAATATTATTTTCCATAATAAAATATTCCTTGTACCAGATATTCAGAAATTAAAGTAATAGAAGCGGAAACGCTCCAAAAGTTTCCGAACTCCAATCCTTAAAAACTTTAATTGGCAGAGGCATCTCCAAAACAATTTCCACTAAATGTCCAACTATCTGATTCAAATTTCCAAACAGTCTTCTTCCGGTGGAAGGGGATGCATACTTACATATCAGCGGCTCAATTTTCTACTGGCAGACGTACCTTGCGAAACTTTTATGATGCCCACACGGTCGTTAACCACATACTTCAGAGAGCCGTTCTCAGTTCATTTTATTCAGGAGTGGAATTTAAAAGCAGTTCCCGGGCCATCTCCAAAAGTTCTGATGGCTCATTCCTGCCCCAGACTCGTGTTCATTTGCTGCCCATAAAATATACATTCGTTAATAATGAATGCGGTGCTCGTATATTTAAGGCATGTTTTGTGAATTGTAAATCGTTATCTGGCTCATAAATTGCCAAAGGAATCATCATTTCCGCCATGATGCATGCATTGTTCTCGGGTGGCGTATCGTAAACTGCTTTGAAAGTGGGGATACGGTAGTTAAGTATGTGGCCGTGTTATTCTGCTGTTAAGGGTTACTGGATTACTGTTATTGTGCCAGTAATAATTTAGATATTTGATGTTACCAGACATTAAGTTCAAATAGTTGAATAATTGCTGTTGGAATGAAAATTTCTTTTCTTAGCATTGCATTTTATTTTATTGAAACGATGAAAAATTTTAATAGTATGTTATTAAAAAAATTAAAAAGGCAAAAAAAAAAAAAAAAAAAATTTCAAGAAATAATAAAATCAAAAAGTTTAAACAATGAACAACAAATTTCAAACATTCGAAATCAAGTCATTAAAAATTAGTAATTACCAATCATAAAAATCACACAATCAATACATTTCAAATGCATGATTTCCAATTATTAAATATTAGTAATTTCCAATCATACAAATCGGATAATAAAGAATAAATTTGAAATGCTTCAAATAAGGTTATTAAAAAACTACAGGTTGATTTTAATTAACGAAATAAATATAATCTGCTCAAAAACAAGTTTTTATAATAAAATACTCTTGTCCTTAATAAAATGTTCCCTGTTCATGAGAATCAAAATGATGTATTAGAAGAGGAAGAGAGCCAAAAGTTTCTGAACTCCAATCCTTAAAAACATTTATTGGCAGAGGCATTTCCAAAACTATTTCCACTAAATGTCCAACTATTCGATTCAAATTTCCAAACAATCTTCTTCCGGCATTCCAGTGGAAGCGGATGCATTTTTACATATCAGTGGCTCAATTTTCTGCTGGCAGACGTACCTTGCGAAACTTTTATGATGCTCACACGGTCGTTAACCACATCCTTCAGAGAGCCATTCTCAGTTCATTTTATTCAGTAGCTGAAATTAAAAGCAGTTCCCGGGCCATCTCCAAAAGTGTCGATGGCTCATTCCTGTCCCATACCTCGTGTTCATTTGGTTCCCATAAAATATACATACATTCGTTAATAATGAAATGCGGTTCTCGCATATTTAAGGCATGTTTTGTGAATTGTAAATCGTTATCTGGCTCATAAATTGCCAAGAGAATCATCATTTCCGCCATGATGCATGCATTGTTCTCGGTGGCGTATCGTAAACTGCTTTGAATGTGAGGAAACGGTAGTTAAGTATGTGGCGTTTTATTGTGATGTTAAGGGTTACAGGATTATTGTTATTGTGCTCGTTATAATGTAGATATGTGATGTTACGAGACATTAAGTTAAAATAGTAGAAAAATTGTTCTTGGAATGAAGATTTTATTTTATTTGATTGAAATGATGAAAGAGTTTTAATAGTGTACGTTATTATAAAAAGTTTTCAAAAAGCTATAAAATAAAATCAAGTTATTAAAAATTGAAATATTTCCAATCATAAGAATCGGAGAATAAACAACAAATTTCAAAAACATCAATTCAAGTGATTAAAAATTAGTAATTTCCAATCATAAAATCAGTCAATAAATAATAAATTCCAAACGCTTGAAATCAAGTTATTAAAAATTCGTAATTTCCCATCTTGAAAATCGGACAAGAAACAATAAATTTCAAAAGCACAAATTCAATTTATTACAAAATCAGTAATTTACGATCACAAAAATCAGACAATATACAATAAATTTCAAAAGCATAAATTCAATTTATTGAAAAATCAGTAATTTACAATCATAAAAAATCAGACAATAACAATAAATTTCAAAAGCATAAATTCAATTTATTACACAAATTAGTAAATTCTATTCATAAAAATCAGAAAATAGACAATAAATTTCTAACGCTTGAAATCAAGTTATTGAAAAATTAATAATTTTCAATCATATAAATCAGACAATAATCAACAAATTTCAAACGCTCGAAATCTAGTTATTAAAAAAATTAGTAATTTCCAATCATAAAAATCGGACAATAAGAAATACATTTCAAAAAGCTTGATATCAAGTTAATAAAAAAAACAAATTGTATTTAATTTAAAAAATAAATATAATTTGTGTAAAAACAAGATTATATAAAAAAAAAATATTCTTGTCCTTTGCTGCATCTGCCGCATAAATTGCCAAGGGATCATGATTTCCCACATGATGCATGCATTGCTCTCGGGTGGCGTATCATAAACTGCTTTGAAGGTGGCGAAACCGTAGTTGAGTATTTGGCGTGTTATTCTGATGTTAAGGGGTAACGGATTATTGTTATTGTGCGCGTGATAATGTAGTTATGTGATGTAACGAGACATTAAGTTAAAATAGTTGAAAAATTGTTTTTGGAATGAAGATTTTATTTTATTTTATTGAAATGAGGAAAGAGTTGGATATTTCATGTTATGAGACATTGAGTTAAAATAGTTGAATAATTGTTGTTGAGTAAATTTTTTTTTTTCTTGGCGAATTTATTTTATTTAATTGAAATGATGAAAAATTTTAAAAGAATATGTTATTATCAAAAGGTTTTAAAAAAAAAAAAAAACAATAAAAAAAGTTTACTAAATAATAAAATCAAAAAGTTTTAACAATAAACAATAAATTTCAAACTCTCGAAATGAAGTTATTAAAATTTCCAATCATAAAAATCGGACAATAAACTATAAATTTTAAAAGCATAAAACCACTTTATTAATGAAGTAGTAATTTTCAATCATAAAAATCCGACAATAAATAATGAATTTCAAAAATATGTGATCAAGTAATTAAGAAATTAATAATATCCATTCACAAAATCAGACAATAAATTGAAAATATTTGTAATGATGCTATTAAACAAAAACTGCAACTTGTTTTTAATTTACAAATAACTTGTAGTTTTATGTATGTAAAAAACAAGTTTTTATAAAAAAATATTCCTGTTCTCAGTAAAATATTCCTTGTTCAAGAGAATCAAAAATGATGTAGTAGACGCGGAAGCATGTCAAAAGTTTCCGAACTCCAATCCTTAAAAACATTTATTGGCAGAGGCATCTCCAAAACTATTTCCACTAAATGTCCAACTATTCGATTCAAATTTCCAAACAATCTTCTTCCGGCATTCCGGTGTAAGCGGATGCATTCTAACATATCAGCGGCTCAATTTTTTCTACAGGCAGACGTACCTTGCGAAACTCTTATGATGCCCACAAGGTCGTTAACCACATACTTCAGAGAGCCATTCTCAGTTCATTTTATTCAGTACTTGAATTTAAAAGCAGTTCCCGGGCTATCTCCAAAAGTGTGGATGGCTCATTCCTGCCCCATTCGTGTTCATTTGCTGCCCATAAAATATACATTCGTTAATAATGAAATGCGGTGCTCGTATATTTAAGGTATGTTTTGTGAATTGTTATCTGCCGCATAAATTGCCAAGGGAATCATCATTCCCCGCACGATGCGTGCATTGTTCTCGGGTGGCGTATCACAAACTGCTTTGAGAGTGGGGAAAAGGTGATTTAGTATGTGGCGCGTGTTATTCTACTGTTAAGGGTTACCGGATTATTGTTATTGTGTCTTTGATAAATTTTTTTTTCTTAGCATTTTATTTGTATTTTATTGTAACGATAAAAATGTTTTAATAGTGTATGTTATTATAAAAAATTTTTAAAAACAACGAAAAAAAGGTATGAAACAATAAAAAACATATTTCAAAGGCTCGTCATCAAGTTATTAAAAATTTAGATATCTCCAATAATAAAAATCGGACAATAACAATAAATCTCAAAAGCGTAAATTGAGTTATTAAAAAATTAGTGATTTCTATTCTAATTATGAGACAATAAACTATAAATTTCAAAAGCTCCAAATCAAGTTATTAAAAAATTAACAATTTCCAATCATAAAAATCGGACAATAAATTCCAAAAGCATTAATTCAATTTTTTAAAAAATTCATAATTTACAATCATAAAAATCAGACTATAAATAATAAATTTCAAAAGCTTATTACCAAGTTATTAAAAACTACAAGTTATTTCTAATTTAAGAAATAAATATCATCTGTGCAAAAAAAGTTAAAAAAAATATATTATTTTCCATACTAAAATATTCCTTGTACCAGATAATCAAAAATGATGTAGTGGAAGTGGAAGCGTACCAAAAAGTTTCCAAACACCAATCCTTAAAAACATTTATTGGCAGAGGCATTTCCAAAACTATTTTCACTAAATTCAAATTTTCAAATTTTCAAACAATCTTCTTCCGGTATTCCGGTGGAAGCGGATGCATACTTACATATCAGCGGCTCAATTTTCTACTGGCAGACGTACATTGCAAAACTTTTATGATGCTCACGCGGTCGTTAACCCCGTCCTACAGAGAGCCCTTCTCGGTTCATTTTATTGAGGAGTGGAATTTAGAAGCAATTCCCAGGCCGTCTCCAAAAGTGTGGATATCTCATTCCTGCCCCAGAATCGTGTTCATTTGCTGCCCATAAAATATACATTGGTTAACAATGAAATGCGGTGCTCGTATATTCAAGGTATGTTTTATTCAAGTGAATTGTAAATCGTTATCTGCCGCATAAATTGCCAAGGGGATCATCATTTGTCGCATGATGCATGCGTTGTTCTCGGGTGGCGTACCATAAACTACTTTAATAGTGGGGAAACGGTAGTTAAATATGTTTCGTGTTATTCTGCTGTTAATTGTTACCGGATTATTGTGGCCGTGATAATTTAGATATTTGATGTTACCAGACATTAAGTTAAAATAGTTGAAAAATTTTTGTTGGAATGAATCTTTTTTCTTGACATTTACTTTTATTTTATTGAAACGATGAAAAATTTAAATAATAGTATGTCATTTTAAAAATTTAAAAAAAGTAATAATAAAAACAAAAATTTTAAACAATGAAAGCAAATTTCAAAAGTTCGAAATCAAGTAATTAAAAAGTTAGTAATTTCCAATGATAAAAATTGGCAATAAATAATGAATTTTGAAAGCTTAAATTCAATTTATTAAAAAATTAGTAATTTGTAATCATAATTATCAGACAATATAAAATAAATTTCTGACGCTTGAAATCAAGTTATTGAAAAATTAGTTATTTCCAATCATACCAACTGGACAATAAATAATAAATTTGTAAAGCCTAACATCAAGTTATGAAAAAATTAGTAATTTCCAATCACAGAAATTAGACAATAAATTTGAAAAGCTTATTATCAAGTTATTATAGAAAATTACAAGTTGTTTCTAATTCACAAAGTAAATATTATCTGTGTAAAAACAACTTGTTATAAAAAAAAAAATATTCCTTTCCTTAATAAAATTTTTCCCTGTTGATGAGAATCTAAAATGATGAAGTAGAAGCGGAAGCGAGCCAAAAAGTTTCTGAACTCCAATCCTTACAAACATTTATTGGCAGAGGCATTTCCAAAACTATTTCCACTAAATGTCCAACTATTCTATTCAAATTTTCAAACAATCTTCTTCCAGTATTCCGGTGGAAGCGGATGCATTTTTACATATCAGCGGCTCAATTTTCTACTGGCAGACGTACATAGCGAAACTTTTATAATGCTCACGCGGTCGTTAATCCCGCCCTACAGAGAGCCCTTCTCAGTTCATTTTATTGAGGAGTGGAATTTAGAAGCAGTTCCCGGGCAGTCTCCAAAAGTGTGGATGGCTCATTCCTGCCCCAGAATCGTGTTCATTTGCTGCCCATAAAATACACATTCGTTAATAATGAAATGCGGTGCTCGTATATTCAAGGTATGTTTTGTGAATTGTAAATCGTTATCTGCGGCATAAATTGCCAAGGGGATCATCATTTGTCGCATGATGCATGTGTTGTTCTCGGGTGGCGTACCATAAACTACTTTGATAGTGGGGAAACGGTAGTTAAATATGTGGCGTGTTATTCTGCTGTGAATTGTTACCGGATTATTGTTATGGTGTCCGTGATAATTTAGATGCTTGATGTTGCAAGGCATTAAATTTAAATAGTAAAAAAATTGCGGTTGGAGTAAAGTTTTTTTTTTTCTTAGCATTTTATTTTATTTTATTGATTATGATGAAAATGTTTTAATAGTGTATGTTATTATAAAAATATTTTAAAAACAATAAAAAAATTTAATAAATGATAAAAAAGTTTTAACAATAAAAAACAAATTTCAAACGCTTGAAATCAAGTTGTTAAAAATTTAGACAGTTCAAATCATAAAAATCGGACAATAAAGATAAAATTTCAAAAGCATAAAACGAAGTTATTAAAAAATTAGTAATTTTCAATCATCAAAATCAGAGAATAAAAAATTAACCAGTAGCATTAAATTCAGACATAAAAAAATAGTAATTTCCAATCATAACAATCAGACAATAAACAATAAATGTCAAACGCATAAATTCAAGTTATTAAAATATTAGTTTTCCAAACATAAAAATCTGTCAAGAAACAAAATTTCAAACTCACGAAATGAGGATATTTAAAAATTAGTAATTACCAATCATAAAAAATCTGATAATAAACAATAAATTTCAAAAACACAAAATCAAGTTATTAAAAAACAGTAAGTTGTTTTTAATTAACGAAATAAATATAATCTGCGTAAAAGTATGTTCTTATAAAAAAAAATATCCTTGCCCTCAATAAAATAATCCTTTTTCAAGAGATTTAAGAATGATGTAGTAGAAGCTGAAAATTGCCAAAAAGTTTCCGAACTCCAATCCTTAAAAACATTTATTGGCAGAGACATTTCCGAAACTATATCCACTAAATGTCCAACTATTTGATTCAAATTTTCAAACAATCTTCTTCCGGTATTCCGGTGGAAGCGGATGCATACTTACATATCAGCGGCTCAATTTGCTGCTGGCAGACGTACCTTGCGAAACTTTTATGACGCTCATACGGTCGTTAACCACATGCTTCAGAGAGCCATTCTCAGTTCATTTTATTCAGGAGTGGAATTTAAACGCAGTTCCCGGGCCGTCTCCAAAAGTGTGGATGGCTCATTCCAGCCCCAGAGTCGTGTTCATTTGCTGCCCATAAAATATACATTTGTTAATAATGAAATGCGGTGCTCGTGTATTTAAGGTAGGTTTTGTGAATCGTTATCTGAGCATAAATTGCCGAGGGGATCATCCTTTCCCTCATGATTCACGCTTTGTTCACGGTAGCGTATCATAAACTGCTTTGAAAGTGGGGAAGTATGGTAGTTGAGTATATGGCGTGCTATTTTGTTGTTAAGGGTTACCGGATTATTGTTATTGTGTCCGTGATAATTTAGATATTTGATGTTACATGACATTACATTTAAATAGTTAAAAATTGTTGTTGGAATGAGGATTTTTCTTAGCATTTTATTTTATTTTATTGAAATGATGAAAAAGTTTTAATTGTGAATATTATTATAAAATGTTGAGGAATTGAGATGTATAAACTACATAATTTCAAGATGTTTGTGCTCTAAGCAAGTTAAAAGTATTCCTAAAATAAATGCTTATGTCTTAATTACACTAATATATAAATTTGTAAAACAAAATTAAAATTAAGGTTTTTTTCAATTTATTTCATCTAAATTCTAAAATATTATATGTATTTTCACTTGAAGATAGATGGTACATTGCGTTTAACGGAGAGTATTTTTAGCCAAAAATAAATATGTCACAAGTTCTATCTATGACAGACATGGCATTATTTAGAGCGGACAGTTGGTAATGTAAACAAGTTACCTAATTTGGAAAAAAATGCGAATTACGAAGTTTCTCATTTAAATAATAAAATATATAAATACAAAGCAAATGTAATGTATAGTCTAATTACAAAGTAAGATGTAAGTTCAGAAAAGCGATTTTTATGTTTTCCAAATGATTAATAAAATTGATTCTTTGTATCTCACCACTTTACCAATTTGTAGGCTCATTTCCTTCCCAAAAGCACGTAAAATGTTGAGTTTTTCAGAACATTGAAAATTTTGTAGTAAAAAGGTTATTGAAGGACGAGAAAAGTCCAAATAATTAGGACAAACCTTTTCTGGCAAATTGTGAATTTAATTTAAAATAAATAGTAAAAATGTAGTAGTAGGAATGTGGAAGTAAAGGCAGTATAAAAGCTTGTAGAAATTTAGACATTTAAAATGTCGACGACTGATACGTTGAATAATAGATTGAACAAAAACAATCCTTCTCCTATACATTGAACAAAAACAATAGCAAACGTAAGAATAAAGAGAGATATAAAAAGAGATTGACAATTAGGAGTGGACTTATTAGAAGTACAGATAAGAGGAAGTTGTTATAAGAATAATCAATTAATATAGCTGAACTTTTAAATAACATTCGTTTCAAAAGAATTTGCATGTGCTTCTGGGTTAATCCATCAAATTAAAAATACAAAAAAAAAAAAATCAACAACACAAGAATGCATTAGATGTAGTAATGAAACTGAATATTGTAAAAATATACTCGTGCATCATTATATAAAGAAAAAAATAATGCAAAAGCAAATAAAACATATAAAAACATATAGGACATGAAACTAGTCAAGAATAAATTAGCAAAAATCTGTAAAATGCAATTATGATATTAAGAATATAGCTTTATCAAGAAACACGCCACCTCAGAACAATGTATAGAAGAACTTTTATTTTCATTATTTTTTCATTTACATTTTTGTTATTATGTAATTTGAAATTTTATTTATTAAAAAATTAAAATGATTGCTAATGTAATAAATACCCTTTACTCTATACCTTTCTCCCCTATTTTATTGCTCTGTTTGAATCCAACCGACTTGACTGTTTGCCAATATTCCATACAATCAGTGGTCAAACTATAATTGGCTACGAGACCTTCTTATTAGAATGATAATTAATGGTACAACGACTTTCTAAGACTTTACATAATTTTAAGAAAAATAATTTGCTCTTCATAATAACACTATTGTTAATATTACGTTATATTACGCATCCTAAAACAATGTCTGCAGCTGAATTCACTTGGCAAAAATGTGTCTCGCAGCTGTCTGGTAATTTCATAATCCGGCTTTTACAATACTGGTGAACTACCTGAGGCTTCCATTGTCTAGCGAGACAAAATTAAATTTGGTAGATACGGTAGTTAATGAGGAAAGTGGAGCATTTCAGAATGCTAATTATGCATAGATGGATGCAAAATTGTAAAAGACTTTTTCAACCAGAAGACTAACTTGAGAGAAAATAATTTTTCTAAAAGTTTTGAGACAAACTGCTGGTTGTGGTGTAAGTAGATTTCATTTTTAGTCTAAACACTTTTAAGTAATTATTATCGCGCAAAGGGAATGTAAATGAATATAGATCACTATTGATAATTATGAAAGTTTTAGTAAAATAAAATAATAAAATAGTGTAAAAATAAATTTAACTTCAATAAATAGTTGACGCGTTGATATTGTCTATGTCCATAAGAAAATTAGGTTTTAGAGAACTTAAGCAAATGACGAACTTAGAAATATTGAACCACAGAAAATTAAAGTAGAGCCTCTAGATATATTAAGGTTCCGATCAATATGTTCTAGTGGCCAACCTGCTGCCAATGAGATTTATCACACTTTTATAAAATATATTTATTTTATTTTGGCCAAAGTAGTGAAAACCAATGTATTAGAAAAATACATTATGTGCACATCCATATATTCAAAATTAACATAAAAAAATTATTTTGATTTTAAAATAATATTCTTGCGAATATAGGACAGTTCTGCGCTTGTTATTAATTATTCTGCGAACTCGTAACTGTTTTATTTATGAGTTTACAGTTACGAGTTCGCAGAATAATTAAATTATATTCTGCGAACTCATGAGGCGAATATCTAATATCTCTTAGAACATCTAATATCTCTTGGAACATCTAATATAACAGGTTCTATGTTTCACTTTAAGTGAGCTCAGTGACCATTTCTAGATACAAACAGTTGATTGTTGAGAGCAGAGCAAACCAGGCTCTCAGTTTCACGTGAAAATTTGCTTTTTGGTTTCGTTTTGTGTTCAGTGATAGCAGGATAATTATTTTAATATACCTGCACTTCAACAACATATTTAAAACAACAACAGTCAGGTAATAAGTCCTTTTAAATTACAAATGATTTTAATTTAACATTTAAAAATAGATATATTTAATATCTCACTTATTTTCAGTATGACTGCAAAGAAAAGTATATTAGTGGACGAAAATAGAAAGTATAGCGAGGAATGGGAAGAAAAGTACTTCTTCATAGCTCAAAATACAAAATTATTGTGTTTAATTTGTCGAGTGGTCATTGCTGTATTTAAGGAATACTACTGTTCCCAAACAGTAAGACCAATTATTATTTTTTTTCAAAAACTATTTCTTTATTCTTTCTAATTTATTTCTTCGTCTTCAAAGTAATCCCCTCCAGACACAATGCACTTAGCACTTATGCCAACTTTTTTCCAATCCTCCATGCATGCTAAAAAGTCATCGGCAGGGATGGCCTTCGAATTGCACGGCGATTCATGTCGAATTTCTTCAATCTACTAAAAAATCAACAAAATCGAGTGCAAGTTCCTGGCTCAATTAATTTAGACATTTCAAAAATCGCTGGAATCAGTTTTTGCGTCCCGCAAAGTCAAGCGTAACTCAAACACAAATGAATATTTAGATGTCAAATTTCATATAGATGTCAAGGACAGTGCCTGCAACCCTAATTGGTCTCACTTTTTGGACTCAGTAGTATAATATTTAAGAATCTTGATGAATACCATTAAAAAACCTTCATTTTAATGTTGATTAACAAAATTCATTTCTTAGTGTAATTAATATAATTTTTAAAACATAAACACCTATTTTTAGAAATAATTTTAAATTGCTTAACATGCAAGCATCTAACATAAACTATTAAAGCATATCAATAAAATAAATTAAAATGCTAAGAAAAAAAAAAAATTACGCCAACAACAATTTTCCAACTGTTTAAATTTAAAGTCTTGCAACATCAAATATCTAAATTATCCCGGCACAATAACAATAATCCTTTCACCCTTAATAGCGGAATAACACGCCACATACTTAACTACCGTTTCCTCACTTTCAAAGCAGTTTACGATACGCCACCCGGGAACAATGCATGCGTCGTGCGGGAAATGATGATCCCCTCGGCAATTTATGCCGCAGATAACGATTTACAATTCACAAAACATACCTTAAATATACGAGCACATTTCATTATTAACGAATGTATGTATTTTTATGGGCAGCAAATGAACACGACTCTGGGGTAGGAATGAGCCATCCGCACTTTTGAAGATGGCCCGGGAACTGCTTTTAAATTCCACTCCTGAATAAAATGAACTGAGAATGGCTTTCTGAAGGATGTGGTTAACGACCGTGCGGGCATCATAAAAGTTTCGCAAGGTACGTCTGCCAGCAGAAAATTGAGCCGCTGATATGTAAGTATGCATCCGCTTCCACCGGAATACCGGAAGAAGATTGTTTGAAAATTCGAATCTAATAGTTGGACATTTAGTGGAAATAGTTTTGGAAATGCCTCCGTCAATAAATGTTTTTAAGGATTGGAGTTCGGAAACTTTTGGCACGCTTCCGTATCTACTACATCAGTTTTGATGTTTTTTCTACAAGGAATATTTTATTAAGGAGCAGAATATTTTTTTGATAAAAACTTGTTTTTAACACAAATATTTATTTCATAAATTAAAAATAAATTTTTTTAATAACTTTATTTGAAGCATTTCAGATTTTTTGTTTATTATTATTAATTTTTAATAACTTCAATTTATGCTTTTGAAATTTGTTTTTGTTTTATTCCGATTTTTATGATTGGAAATTTCTAATTTTTTGTAACTTGAATTTATATTTTTGAAATTTATTATTTATTGTACGATTATTATGATTGAAAATCATTAATTTTTTAATAACTTGATTTCGAGCGTTGGAAATTTATTCTTTATTGTCCGATTTTTATGATTGGAAACTACTAATTTTTTAATAACTTGAATTTATGCTTTTGAAATTTATTTTTTATTGTTCGATTTTTATGATTGAAATTACTAATTTTTTTCATATTTTGATTTCGAACATTTGAAATTTGTTGTTTGTTGTCCGATTTACATGATTGGAAATTACTACTTTTTTAATAACTGGAATTTATGCTTTTGAAATTTATTCTTTATTGCCCGATTTTTATGATTGAAAGTTAGTAATTTTTTAATAATTTGAATTTATACTTTTGAAATTTATTTTTTATTGTCCTATTTTTATGATTGGAAATTACTAATTTTGTAATAACTTGATTTCGAGCGTTTGAAATTTGTTGCTTATTGTCTGATTTATGTCATTGGATATTAGTAATTTTTTTATTATCTTTAATTCGAACTTTTGAATTTTATTGTTTATTGTCTAATTTTTATGATTGGAATTTTATTATCCTTGTATTAAGTAATACATCATTTTTATTTCCTTAAACCATAAGTATTTTAATAAAGCAACTAATATTTTTAAAGGGATTATAATGCTACAATTATTCTATTTGAATTCCAATAATGTAGTGATAGATCCAAGAAATTATATAATAATTTAAATATTTGTGAAGAACATATGTAAAATTTGAAATATTCAGAGAATTACCTTTTTTGAGAACGGGAAATGATAGTTTTCCATTATATATAACATGAACATCCCACCTATCTGCGACGAAGAGAGATAATTACCTTTTTAGAAAAATTGTTTAAAATGTTAATTGATCCACTTTTGAGTTTTGTATTCATTTTTGTTTGGTAATTAATGCAACATAATTTCCTTTTTGTCATTCTCAAAATGAAACGTAATGCTATAACTATTTTCTTTAAATTCTACATAAATAAATTTATTGATACATGAAAAAATGATATAATAATTCAAATATTTGCGAAAAATAAATATAATGTTTAAAATATTCAGAGTATTGACATTTTTTGCGTAAACCAAATAATGGTGTTACACTTATATATGACACGAACAGCCTACTCATATGTGATAATGTGATATAATTGTCTTCTGAGATATTTAAAGCTTAATGATCTAATTTTAAACATTGCATGCTATTTTATTTGGTAATTCAACCTAATTTCGCTTTCAACATTCTTAAAGTGAAATGAAATGTACAATTATTCTATATAAATTCTATTTAAAGAAATATATTCTAAATGACATTATAAATAGATTTAAGAAAGAGAATATATTATATAAGAAACCATCCTATAAGAGTAGTAATTAATTATACAACGACTTTCTAAGACTTACATAATTTTAAGAAAAATAATTTGCCATTCATAATAACACTATTTGTTAATATTAAGTTATTACGCATCTTAAAACAATGTCTGCAGCTGAATTCACTTGGCAAAAATGTGTCTCGCAGCTGTCTGGTAATTTCATAATCCTGCTTTTACAATACTGGTGAACGACACCGATGCGTCCATTGTCTAGCAAGAGAAAATTAAATATGGTGGATACGGTAGTTAACGAGAAAAGTGAAGCATTTTAGAATGCTAATAATGCATAGATGGATGCAAAATTGTAAAAGAGTTTTTCAACCAGAAGACTAACTTGAGAGAACATAATATTTTTTAACTTTTTTGACGCGTAATAGTTTTGAGACAGTCTGCTTGATTGTGGTGTAAGTAGATTTAATTTTTAGACTAAACAATTTAAGTATGTATTATCGAGCAAGGGATAGTAAATGAGTACAGATTATTGTTAATAATTATTTAAATTTCTAGAATTTAGAAGATTAAATTGACTTATCCTCTACAATTAGATTTTCATTTTGTAATTAATGTAATATAAATTCTGTTTAAACATAATAAAAATGAAATTTATAATGCAGCAGTTATTTTATTAGAATTTTACAAAAATAAATATACAAATACATCAAGTAGATAAAATAATTTAAATTTACAAAATAAATTTATAAATGTTTATAGATTTCACATGTTTTTTTGTGATACAATGGTATTCCAAATCCTTACGTGTTTTGCAGTGTTTCTTTATAAAAAATTTCTAAAAAGGAAATTTTAAAAGTAGTCCAAACTAGAAAACATGATCCAAACTAGAAAGTTTAACCTAAACCTGTTCTAAACTAGATCAAATGAAAATAAAACATTAATTATTGAACCTTTCTTGCTCAGGAAGTCATCTTGAATAATATAAACAATTTTAAATAAAATCAAGGTCTTATGGTGGTGTTTTCAGTCATAAACAGTATTTGTGAGGACCCTACAACTATTATTTCTTGATATTCAAAATGATTCTAACAATAAATTTCTATTAATTTAATTTTAATATTCACAATAATTAATTTATAAATATGACCCTCTGAACCAAAAACCCATTAATTTATTTTCTAAATATGTTTAGCTTACTTTTCCCCCCAAAACCTCATGCTTTCGCACTTCTTGTATTATCTATCATCATAAAAGTGTGCTTTCGCAACTATAAAGAAAATTTACATGCTTTTTTTTAATGTTAAGGAAAAGAGGGAATTTTCAAAGGCGGGCATCACATTCTTCTTTTAAGAGTTTTAAGCCATGAATAATCGATGCATGGTTGTGAGGTAACATTATAAAGATGCATAGGTCCCAGGAGCCACATTTAAGCCTAAGTAATATTTTCAAGGGGCTATCTTTCATATTTTTCACATCAAGGCTTTTAAATTTTTTTTGTCTTCTAGGCATCTGTTTAAATAATAGTTAAAATATACGAAGGCCAGATATTTTTTTATGTTATAGAAGTAGAGGTTTAAAAATATTTTTTTTTACCTTGAAGTACTAAAATATGGAAGCCAGTGTCCGTTTACGGTAAGAATACTTAGAATATAAAGAATGAATAACACTTTTTTGTATAAACATAAGTGCGAGAATTTTAATATATTAGAGTAGGAATTTTTAAAAATAGTCTTAAATAGAAAACCTGGCCTAAATTAGAGGGTATAGTCTAAACTCATCTAACTTGTCTAAGCTATATCAAATAAAAATAAAATTTTAAATTATTGAACTTTTATTGCTCTGAAGTCGTATGAAATGATACATACAATTTTAGATAAAATCGCTGTTTTATGGTTTTTTTCAATGTTATAAACTGTTTTTGAGATGGCAACACAATTAATATTAACTAATTGTGCATATTAATATACTATATGTGACAAATATATGTATATATTAATATACGACTAACTATATGTGACTAATATATGTATATATTAATATACGACTAACTATATGTGACTAATATATGTATATAGTAATATACGACTAACTATATGTGACTATTGATTATTAGTAGTTATGAATAAGCCAACTATATGAGACTATTCATTATTGTTAATACGAATAAACCAACTATATGAGACTATTCATTATTGTTAATATGAATAAACCAACTATATGAGACTATTCATTATTGTTAATACGAATAAACCAACTATATGAGACTATTCATTATTGTTAATATGAATAAACCAACTATATGAGACTATTCATTATTGTTAATACGAATAAACCAACTATATGAGACTATTCATTATTGTTAATACGAATAAACCAACTATATGAGACTATTCATTATTGTTAATATGAATAAACCAACTATATGAGACTATTCATTATTGTTAATACGAATAAACCAACTATATGAGACTATTCATTATTGTTAATACGAATAAACCAACTATATGAGACTATTCATTATTGTTAATACGAATAAACTAACTATATGAGACTATTCATTATTGTTAATACGAATAAACCAACTATACGAAACTATTCATTATTGTTAATACGAATAAACCAACTATATGAGACTATTCATTATTGTTAATACGAATAAACCAACTATATGAGACTATTCATTATTGTTAATACGAATAAACCAACTATATGAGACTATTCATTATTGTTAATACGAATAAACTAACTATATGAGACTATTCATTATTGTTAATACGAATAAACCAACTATATGAGACTATTCATTATTGTTAATACGAATAAACCAACTATATGAGACTATTCATTATTGTTAATCGAATAAACCAACTATATGAGACTATTCATTATTGTTAATACGAATAAACCAACTATATGAGACTATTCATTATTGTTAATACGAATAAACTAACTATATGAGACTATTCATTATTGTTAATACGAATAAACCAACTATATGAGATTATTCATTATTGTTAATACGAATAAACCAACTATATGAGACTATTCATTATTGTTAATACGAATAAACCAACTATATGTCAATATTTATTGTCGTTAGTTATGACTCTACCTATTATATGTGACTATTGATTATTGTTAGTTATGAATAATCCAACAAAAGACAAAAAACTTACAATGGCAAAAAGACATACAATAAACCATAATAGGACAAAGAACACACAAAAAAAACCATACAATAAACATAAACCGATGAATTTATATAATAAAGCCATAATAACCTGCCCATTGTAGCTTCAGCAGTTACAGTGTAGGAGGGATTAGGCTCGAATCTGTTGGTGGCATCCTTTAAATTCTAAAGTAGTAAAGAAGTAGTATGTAAAGAAGCCTTCCCGTAGATTCGATAACGATTGCGACGATGTATGAAGGCATCTGTTTCGACAGACAGAATTGCTAGTTAGTGTTTTTCTGTATATTCCTTCATGTAACAACTTGTATGTATTAAAGTTATCACAGAAAGTGCTCATAATGTAGGTGTGTAAAGTTTTTATCACAGAAACTCCAGCAATGTTCTCCAGTCATTACCCGACTGTATGATTAAATATTTGAAAGAATACTTGTTCCATATATAATGGACTAATATGCTTAAGATAAGACAGCATACCATGTGCATAAATCAATTAACAGATTATGTCATTTCATTGTAAAATTAATAGAATAATTAAAATTTACAATAATAGTTTATGTCATTACATTTATGTTGTCATTATTGTAGATTAGTCATTATTAGAACATAGATCAATTGACATAAAAAGCCATAATAACCTGACTCGTTACCAAGTGGTAGCGTGAGCTATCGTAAGAGGGATTAGGATCTAATCCGCTGACATCGTAATTGCTGTCACTGTTTACAGAAATAAAAAGACTAGATGATGATTGTGGAAAAGAGAGTAAAGCGTCGCGCATAGATAGCCAACATAAAAATTATGACAAATTCATGAAATCATTATTATTATTACTAATTGTTCACAATTCATAATTTCTTCTTCTTCTTCAATGTTCAAATATATTAGTATCTTAAATTACTGCATGTAGGGCAGCTTTATCTAAATCAATTAAACAAGTGATATAAAGAAATTTTAAATCAATTCTTACTTTTTTTTTCACTTTATTGCAGAAAAGACCTTTACAAATGAAGTTGCAATTTTCCTCTTACATCTGGCGCCATCTATTATTAGATACAGCAGTATTATGCAACATAAATCTCAAAAAACTAAAATTAATTAATTAAATTTAATTAAAATTAATATTTGAAAAACTGTATTAACATCAAGTATCCTCCATTACAAGTTAAAAAAATGAATTTGAACTTGAGTGGATGAATAAAAGTATTTCATTAACAATTGAAAAATTGAAAAATATATATGGAGAGTGTGAACTAATAGCAGGAATTGGAAAAAAAATTCATGTTCAAACTAATCAATATGTAAAAGCACCGATTACAAATGTAATGTTATGTTTTTCGAAAATAAATAATTTTTATTGCAATTTAATTAAAACTAACACCAACTCCATTCAGAAACAGATTTGTTTCCGATATAAAGCCAGTTTGCAGAATAATGAATGACGCCAATCAAATCTTCAACGTCATAGAATTTCCAAACAAATTAACAGAAATTTAGGGATTTTTTTATTGTACTAGAAAAGCTAAAAAAAAAAAAATATCGTTAGTGTGAAATTAATCGAATGGGATAACATCTTATATTATGTAACAACACAATTTAATCAAAATATTTTTTTCAATTTTCCACATAAATTAAACCCAATCCGAATTCTCATAAAATCATTTCGTTTTCGTATTTAAGGGCTAATATCTTGAAATTTGTCATATCAGTGGAATATTCAATGTGTAGAAGATGGAGAGGACAGTTTCCTGATCAAAATTAAATTTGCCTACCAAGATAAACATTTTAAAGGGCACGCCAATATTTTCGTAGCATAACAACCTCAGTCAGAGAGAGCTAGAGCAATATTTACCGCACTGATAAAGTTGTCGCATGTTAGCTCACTTCACGAAATTGTCCGTGCTTGAATTTTGATAGATTACATTTTTATAAAAAACGTTTCGTTTTAATGTTATGTCATGAAATTGTCAAGATCAGGACTACTTTTTTTTTTATTATTTAATATTTAACATTATTTATAGCACAAATTAAATTGCCTAAGATTCCCGTAATATTCATTTAAATGTTTTTTAAATTTTTATTTAAATAATTTTGTATAATTTATGTGAAAAGTAATCACATGTTAGTATATATAATATGCAGGGTGATTATAAGGAAATTCTCCCGCTTTGAAAATGCTGTGAAAAAAGAACCACTCGTCACAATGAGTTCGAATTTGAACGGAAGATACTGGAAGAAGGGAGGAATAGTACGGCATCAAAAAGTTCCAAAAAGTATTAATAGATGGCGCTGTAAGTGGCATAAATAAAGTGAATTCCACTGCCAATGATATTTTGAACCGAAATGACAACGAATTTGGCATGAGTTGCACAATCAACCAACTGTAGTGGCGAATGTGCTTAATTGTTTAGGTTTTGTGACGGAAAAAATGACTTCCAAGTCATTCAATAGTTGTGACACTGTTAGTGGAAAGCCATTCACCACGGCAAGGCCAAACAAAATTGGATGAGGAAAATCAGTGGAACTTTTTCTGGAACTTTTTTTGACGCCATACCGTTTCCGCCTTCTTCAAGTATCTTCTAATTATTATCTAAATCAAATTTTAGAAAATATTTGTATATATTTTAATATTTAAACTAATCAATATGTAAAAGCACAAGTAACAAGAGTAATATTATGCTTTTCTTAAGCAAATAATTTTTTATTGCAATTTAATAAAAACCAACATCAGTATGATTCATAAAAAATTTGTTTCCGAAGTAATGCCAGATTCTAGAATAATGAATAACTCAAATCTTTATCGTCCTCAAGTTATCAATCAAATTAACAAAAATTAGAGAGCATTTTTTATTGGACTAAAAGGTTAAAAAAAAAAAATAACGCAAGTATGAAATTAATTAAATGAGATAACATCTTATGTTATATAATAACGCAATTTAATTAATTTTTTTTAGTTACGAAAGTTCTACGGAAATTAAACCCAATCCGAACTCTCATAAAATCATTTCGTCATCTTATTTATCATTGGAATATTCAATGTGTAGTAGATGGAGAGGAAAGTTTCCTGATCAAAATTAAATTTGCCCACCAAGATAAACATTTTAAAGTGCACGCCAATATTTTCGTTGCGTAACAACATCAGTTATAGAGAGCTAAAGCAATATTTACCGCACTGATAAAGATGTCGCATATTAGCTTACTTCACGAAATTGATCGTGCTTGAATTTTGATAGATTACATTGCTATAAAAAGTGTCGTTTTAATGTTATGTCAAGATCACGAGTATTTCTTTTTTATTATTGAAATTTTGAGTTATTGCCTTGAATATTTTTTATTGCATAAATTAAATTTATTCTTTAGAATCCGGTTTAAATATTTTCAAAATTTGCATTTTACCTCAAAATAATTTTGTACAACTTACGTGAAATAGAGGGTGATCCCATGTTAATGTAAATATATTTATATAGATTTCAAATTTTAATAATTAGATTTTAATTATTTTAATTAATACATTATTTTTAATTTTAATAACTTTTTTATTTCAACTGCTACAATTATGAGGGGCTTGATAGCGGAGTGCTTAGCGCTCAGCTATCAGACATCAGTATTTGTAGCAGAGTATGGCCATCGGTGTCATAGGTTTCGGGTTCAAGTGCCGGGGTTGCCAAGGATGTTTGTAGTGGTTCGGTATACACATTAAGCCGTAGGTGCCATTCTAGTATGACTGTGGAGAGTTAGACATACGGCTTACCACACTATCCCACAAGAACAAAACATCTCCTGTCTTGAAATCTGTCATTAGGAAGACGACCTAGGCTCAATATGGGACTGTTGCGCCACTGATAATGATATATATATATATATATATCATGATGGGCAAGGCCGTCTACCAACTGGCAGATTTCGAGACAGGAGGTGCTTACTTTTTACAGGGTAGGGTTGTCAGCCCTACGTCCATCGTTCTACAGCCATAATTGACTACGCCCTAGGATTTTATATGGATTCCAAACCACTACAAGCATCCATGGCACCGCCGGGACTCAACCTGAAACCTGTGGCACCGAGCGGCAGTCACTCGGCCATCAGGCCTCTTAAAAAGATATATATATATATATTCTAACATGAAATTATTGTTTACTTTGCACAAATTATGCAAAATTATTTAGAGGTAAATTTTTCTAAATATTTAAATGAATATTATAGGAGTGATACAAAATGAAATAATTTTCATGGTAATAACTGAGTAAAAAAAATAATAAATGAAACACATTTTTTTCAATTAAATATTAAATAATAAAAAAAAAAGTAGTCCCGATCTTGAAAGAATTTCATAACATAACATTAAAACGAAACTTTTTTTTATAACTATGTAATCTATCAAAATTCAAGCACGGACAATTTCGTGAAGTGAGCTAATATGCGACAACTTTATCAGTGCGGTAAATATTACTCTAGCTCTCTCTGACTGAGGTTGTCACGCAACGAAAATATTGGCGTGCACTTTAAAATGTTTATCTTGGTAGGCAAATTTAATTTTGATCAGGAAACTTCCATCTTCTACACATTGAATATTCCACTGATATGACATATTTCGGCATATTAACTTTCAAATACGATAAAGAAATGATTTCATGAAAGTTCAGAATGGGTTTAATTTGAGTGGATTTTAAAAAAAAAGACATTTTTAATTAAATTGCATTACGAAATATAAGATGTTATCTCGTTCGATTAATTTCATACTAGCGTTATTTTTTTCTTTTAGTTTTTCTAGTCCAATAAAAATATTCTCTAAATTTCGGTTAATTTGATGACGATGAAAATTTGATTTACGTAATTCATTATTCTGGAATCATTTCGGAAACAAATTTGTTTCTAAATCATGCTGATGTTGGTTTTTATTATACTGCAATAAAAATTATTTACTTAAAAAACATAATATTATTCTTGTAATTGGTGCTTTGTACAACGACACCTACAGTAGTATATATAACTAAATATTTTGTATAAAAATGCATGTAATGAATCAAAAGTTCGAATGTCTACATGAAATTATGCATGTAGAAAACGTTGTATTATTTAGTTATGTTTGTTGTTGTTGTTTCTTATCCCACTTGGCTGGCCAAGCTCACGAGCCCATACGTACTCATGATTGAAGGGGAAGGAAGCAGCTTCTGTTGTGATGGAACACCCGTAGGTAGAAGTCTGACTTTGGCTCCGTGACGCTCTTACAGTCATAGGAGACCGGGACCTACGGCTTAAAGTGGATTCCGAACCACTACAAACATCCATGGCACAGCCGGGATTTGAACCCGAAACATGTGGCACCGAACGCCAGAGCGCTAGACACTCGGCCATATTATTTAGTTATACAATATATATAGTAGAAACATTACTGGAGTGAATCTATTAGATTTAATGCATATAAAATAATATTTATTATTGATTATATACATTATTATTATTTAATGTATACTAATGTATATATATATATATTATAATGTATATATATATATATATATATATATTATAATGTATATATATATATATATATATATTATAATGTATTTATATATATATATATTTATAGTATTTAATGTATACTTATTACTACTAATAAGTATACATTAAATACTTCTGATATTATTTCTAATTCGCAAATAACTATTAAAAAGACAAATAAATAAATTATCAAAATAGATATCAATAATATTTATTATTGAATATCTATGTATATTAGTAGTAATATACATTACATACTCCTGATATTATGTTTAATTCACGAATAACCCTTAACAAGACAAAGGAATAAATTATCAAAATAAATATCAAGTATATGCATGATAGAAATATGTATCCATTGAGCAGATGGATTCGAAATTCAACAACCAGAATCTAATTGAAACGTTGTTGTTGTTGTAACATATGGCTTTATTGGAAATCAATCCATTACAATAAGGATCACACACATAGAAGGAACAAGCAAAACAAAGCAAACATACAGCAAGACAGCAATCGACAATAAGTCTCACACACCACAAAAAAGTCAAAGAGAGGAGAGAGTAAATAAAAGGGGTAGACACTTTATTTTTAGTCCATGAGGCCCTGGCCTCCCAATACAATTGCAAGATTTGGCGCTGAGCTTCCCTGTTCAGTCCTGGACATTCCAAAAGATGTTCTGAATGCATTGTTCCAGCTCTACATATTGGGCAAGTGTTCAAGGCTAGGACACCTATCATATTAAGGTGTTCCGTAAAATAATCGTGTGCGGTTTTTATCGAAAGTTGGAAACGTTGTCTAGTGTTAAAGATTTTCCAACTGTCTTGAATAGTACCGTAATCGAAATGAATTAAATCGAAAATGACCATTGCAGATACATGACAGACAAAAGTTCAAAGGATCTAGGCATTTCTGATATGCTTTTTAAAATTGCTTAAAGCGAAATGCGATGAAGTGTAGTAGCCTCCCTATGGAGTAACCTAGATAACGATGAATCTGCTGCATATATAATATTCTATGTTGAATGAATTAAAAATGCCTGGCATCAGAAAACAACAACAACATGTTTGACGGATCAGTTCTCTCAATGATTATCAATTTTTATTCAGTGCAATGTTTTAATTTTTTGTTTCCAATTTGTATGAAATTTTGAAAATTGATTTAATAATTGATCAATTTTTGGAATTGACTAATTTGATATCTATTCTAGATGCAACATCATTTTATATGTCTTTATTAAAATGTTTTTTTTCTTCTTTAGCTATTGTGATATAGTGTCTCTACAACACAATTGATGCCTTAGACATATCCATTACTTCTCTATCAAAATTCCTACGTATTGTTAAAATATAATAGAAATGTTGTTTGTTGTTTACAGTTTACGAACTATTGATGCAGCATGATCTACTGGACTTGGTGTAGGATCCGAAATCAAGGGGATAAGCAACAACAGCATAATAGGAATTCAGAAAGTCTCGATTCTGTCGCAGGTGAAACAATCTTTGTTTTTATAAGAAAGCTATTTTCCCTTTTAAAAGTTGTACAACATATAAAACTGGCTGTCTGAGACTGTAGATGTATTTCTCATGAATTCCACAACAAATCTTTTGTGTCGATATATCTCGTCTTTTGTCATGAGAACATATTTCTGTTCTTTTCTTTTATAGGCTGTTTCGACATTATTTGACATTTATCTGTCATAAATGCTCTTTCGCTTTCTGTTTCCACCGTTTTATCAGAGAAACGATTTAAACTCAGAGAGGCTTATTTTAGGGAACTTCTGTTGAACTTTCCCAGAATATTGTATTACATTTTTTGCAGACATTCGATAGGGATTTTACACATAAACTATTTCTAGGGATTTTCTTCTGTCGGATTTCTACAAAAGTTGAAACATACGGAAATGGTTGGACAGTATAAACGATTAAATTTTAAAAATTTCGCATTTTTTTTTAGAATTTTAATTGTTTCCATGCATTGACATTTAAGAATTTTTAATATTATACTTATGAATTAAAAGTTGTTTGCGATGTATGTAAGTTCTGTGCAGTTGTTTAATTTTTCCCAACTGCAAGAATTTCAGAATTTATCAAAAGAATTTTGCGAAGTGATATATTCTTTTAAAATTAAATTATTTTCACTTGTAATATAATATATATATCATATAATAATATATATATACCATATGATAATATATATATCATCATCATCAATGATACAGAGCCCAGTGCGGGCCACGGCCATCTATCTACTAGTAGATTTCGAGACGAGAGATGCTTTTTCTTTTTACGATGTAGGGTTATCAGCTCCACGCCCAACGCTCAACAGTCATATGAGACCGGGACCTACGTCTTAAAGTGAATTCCAACCACTAAAAACATCCATGGCAGCGCCGGAAATCGAACCCGAAACCTGTGGTACAGATTGCCAGAGCGCTAGACACTCGGTCCATTCAAACCCCCCCCACACACACGCACGCACGCACGCGCGCACACACACACACACATATATATATGTATATATATTAGGATCGTAGAGCGTTGTGGGGATGATGTTACTCGCGTTCGTAGTAAATCATCAAAGCTACACGAGCCGCCGTAGTAGTGCTAAATGAGTAACGTCGGTGCAGCCCTTGCTTATAGCATAAACATTAATAGTCTCTTTATTGTCAGCTGCATTAGAACAACAATATCCTGTCCTAGAACACAAGATCTTTTTATAACGTTTTTAAAATATATATTTTTCTTTCAATATTCTCATATTGCTTCCCTACAATACAATGGAGGCCTCAAACATATCCGTTACTTTTCTATCAAAATGCCTATGTATTGTTAAATTATAATAGGAATTCGCAAAGTCCCGATTCTGTCTCAGGTGAAACAATCTTTGTTTTTATAAAAAGCCATTTTCACTTTAAAAACTTGTACAAGATATAAAATTGGCTCTCTGAGACTGTAGATGTGTTTCTTATGAATTTCTGAACAATCCCTTTGTGTCAATATATCTCATCTTTTGTCAAGAGTATATATTTCTATACTTTCTTTTGCAGACTGTTTCGACATTATTTGGCGTTCATCTGTCGTCAATGCTCTTTCACTTTCTGTTTCCACCTTTTTATCAGAGAAACGATTTAAACTCGGAGAGACTTATTTCAGAGAACGCCTTTTCCCCTTTTTCAGAATATTATATTCCATTTTGCAGACATTCGATAGGGATTTTACACATAAGCTATTTCCAGGGAATTTTCTTCTGTCTTAGATTTCTATAAATTTTGGAATATACTCGTACGGATAAAAGTTGGATGATATAAACAATTAAAATTTAAAAATTTGACAGAAATGATTTTTTTAATATTTCAGTTGTTACCATATGTTGATAAAGATTTAAAAAAATATTATTTATTTGAATTTTTGTATTTTTTAAGAATCATTTCCGATGTATGTTTTTAGGATTTTGATTGTTTCCGTATTTTGATGAAGATTTAAAAACTGTATTATTATTTTGTTTATTATTTAAAAATTATTTGGGATGTATGTTTTTTAGGAACCATATTTTTATATTTAAAAAAATATTATTATTATTATTTAAAAATTATTTGCGATATATTTTTTTAGGATTTTTATTGTTCCCATAATTTTGATAAAGATTTAAAAATTTTATTATTATTTAAAAATTATTTGTGATTCATCTGTGTTCTGTGCAGTTGTTTAATTTTTCACAATTGCATGGAATTTCGAAAATTTCTAAGGTTTAGTTTGGTTTGGTTTGTGGCTTTACGGTCATTTTGTGCACACGAGGGCTAAACAGACAGGAATATACAGTTTAAAATGGATTCTGAACCACTCACAAAAATCCATGCCACCGCCAGGATTCTAACCTGGAGCATAGCAATTTCTAAAGAATTCTGAGGAGTGATATATTCTTTTAGAATTAAAAATTATTTTTATTTGTGAATAATGGATTTAAAAAAAAAAATTTTATTATACATTGTACAGTTTAAGATACCTGAAAAAGACACATAATATATGTAAGGTATAAGTATTACAATTAAAAATAATCTTTTTTAAAATAGTTAAAGAATTTCAATTTCTTTCCAAATTAAACAAATTTCGAAATAGCTAAGTTTGGAAATGGTGCTTGATGACCGAGAGGAGAGCGTTCTGCCGCTCGGTACCACAGGTTTCGGGTTCGAGCCCCGGCGGTTCCATGGATGTTTGTGCTGCTTCGGAATTCACTTAAAACTGTAGGTCCCGGTGTAATATGATTAATAGGTATAAAGCTACACATGCCTCTTAGTACTGCTAAATAAGAAACATCTGTGAAGCTTGCTTATGACACAAAGATTAACTCTGTATTGCGAGCTGCATTAGAACAACAATATCCTAACCTAGATGCAACATCTTTTTATATTTTTATTAAAATGGGTTTTTTTTCTTTTCCTATTCATATATAGTTTCTAGACAATACAAATGATGCCGTAGACATATCCATTACTTTTCTATAAAATGTCTACGTATTGTTAAATTATAATAGGAATTCAAAAAGTCGTTTTCTGTCTCAGGTGAAACAATCTTTGTTTTATAAGAAGGCTCTTTTCACTTTAAAAACTTGTACAAGATATAAAATTGGGTGAGACCGTAGATGTATTTCTCATGAATTCCAGAACAATCCTTTTGTGTCGATATATCTCATCTTTTGTCAAGAAAACATATTTCTGGCCTATTTCGACATTACTTGACATTTATCTGTCATAAGCGCTTCTTTCACTTTCTGTTTCCCCCTTTTATCAGAGAAGCGATTTAAACTCAGGGAGGCTTAATTTAGGGAACTTCGGTTCCCCTTTTTTCAGAATATTGTATTCCATTTGGCAGACATTTAATGGGGATCTTACTCATAAAATATTTCGAGGGATTTTGTTCTCTCGGATTTCTATGAATCTTGAAACATGCGAAAAAGGTTGGATGATAAACCTTTAAAATTTTAAAAATTTCTCACAAATGTTTTTTACGGATTTTAATTGTTCACATACATTGATAATTTAAAAATTTTGTTATGATTTTTTTTCTATGATTTATTTAAAAATTATTTACTATGTATGTGTATTGTCTGCAATTGTTTAATTTTTCATAACAGCATAGAATTTCGAAAATATCTAAAGTTTGGTTTGGTTTGGTTTGTCGCTCTACGATCATCTTGTGCACACGAGGGCTAAACAGACTGGGACCTACAGTTTAAAGTGGATTCCGAACCACTTACAAACATCCGTGCCCCTCGCAGTATTAGAACCCGGAGCCTAGAAATTTCTAAGGAATTCTGCGCTGTGATACATTCTTTTTAAAATTTAAATAATTTTTACTTGGAATGCATTTAAATATTACTCAATTAAAAAAAAAGTTATATTGCACATTGTTTAGTTTAAGAGCCTGAAAAATTACTTGATATATGCTATAATGTAAGGTAAAAATATCACAATAGAAAATAAACTTTTTAATTTCTTTCCAAATTAAACAAATTTCTGGATTGGTAAATTTGGAAATGGGTGCTGAAAGCGGAGTGGCTAGAGCTCTGATAATCGGTACCACATGTTTCGGGTTCGAGTGCCGTCGGTACCATGGATGTCTGTAGTGGTTCGGAATCCACTTTAAACCGTATGTTCTGGTCTAATATGACCGTAGAGCGTTGTGGGGAATTAAATTACTCGCGTCCGTAACATATCTTCAAGCTACACGGACCCCCTTAGTAATGCAAATTGAGTAACATCAGTGCAGCCCTTGCTTTTTTTTTTGTCAGATTTCTATAAATTTTTAAACATACGAAAAAAAGGTTGGATGATAAACAGTTAAATTTTAAAAATTTCGTAGAAATGTTTTTTTTTTTTTTTTTAGGATTTTAATTGTTCCACAGGTTGATAAAGATTATAATTTTTTTATTATTTTATTTATTATTTAAAAATTATGTGTGCTCTGTGCAATTCTTTAATTTATCACAACTCCTTGGAATTTCGAAATTTTCTGAAGTTTCGTTTGCAGCTCTACGGTCATCTAGCGTATGTATCTAGTGTATACGGTCATCTAGCGCATGTATCTAGTGTATATATATTTTTAGTGTATAGTGGATATATTTAAATATTACTCCAATTTAAAAAAATTGTTCTCCATTGTCCAATTTTAGTTAACTGAAAAAACTCGTAATATATATTATAAAGTAAGGAATAAATATTACAATTAAAGATAATCCTTTTAACTCCGTTAAAGAATTTTCAATTTCTTTTCAAAATTAACAAATTTCATTCTGAATTGCTAAGTTTGGAAATGGGGCCTGATGGACGAGTGGCTGACACTCTGGCTCTCAGTACCACTGGTTTGGGGTTCAGGTCCCGGTGGTGCCATGGATCTTTATAGTCGTTCGGAAACGCTTTTACGCCGTAGTTTTCGGTCTCCTATGACTGTAGAGCGACTCAGAGCCAAATCAGACTTCTCACCCACATCATTCCCAAACTGTAAAGGAGCAACTCAGCTCTAGGCACAGTGATGTGGTGTGGTCTAGTATTAGTAGTGAACTGCAGTCGCCACCCTGTGTAGCAACCTAGATAAATGCTGAAAATTCTAAATATATATGTCGTTCGAATATTGAATGAATTAGATTAAAATGCCTGGTAATAGAAAACAGCAACAACATGCACGGCGCATCAATTTTCTCAAAGCTAATCAATTTTTATTCTATACAAGATTTTAACTTTTTATGTTTGTAATTGGTATGAAATTTTGAAAATTGATTCAATAATTGATTGATTTTTGAAATTGACTAATTTAATATCCTATCCTAAGGCACTGGTTAGCGCTCTGGCACTCGCTACCACAGGTTTGGGTTCGAATTCCGGCGGTGCCATGGATGTTTGTTGTGGTTCGGAATCCACTTTAAACCATAGGTCCCAGTCTAATAGGATCGTAGAGCGTTGTGGGGATAGTGTTAAGTAGCATATCTTCAAGATGCACGCACCCCTTAGAAGTGCCAAATGAGTAACAGAAGTGCAGCCCTTTATTATGACATAAAGATTAACTGTCTCTGTATTTCCAGCTGCATTAGAACAACACTATCCTATCATAGATATAACTTTTTATATCTTTCATAAAATGTTATTTTTTTATTTTGTTCTTTCTTATAATGCTTCTCTACAATACAATTGATGCCTTAAACACATCCACTACATTTCTTTCAAAATGTCTATGTAATGTTAGAATATAATAGGAATTCAGAAAATCACGATTCTGTCGCAATTGAAACAACCTTATAAACTAAAATTGAAAATAAAGATATAAAATTGGCTGCCTGTGACTGTAGATGTATGTCTCACAAATTTCAGAACAATCCTTCTGTGCCAATATATCTCCTCTTTGTCATGAGAGCATATTTCTGTTCTTTCATTTGAAGGCTATTTCGACATTATTTGACATTTATCTGTCGTCAATGCTCTTTCACTTTCTGTTTCCACCTTTTTATCAGAGAAACGATTTAAACTCAGGGAGGCTTATTTTAGGGAACTTCTGTTCCACATTTTTGAATATTCTATTCCATTTTTAAGACATTCGATAGAAATTTTACACATAAACTATTTCTAGGGATTCTCTTCTGTCAGATTTTTAAAAAGTTTTAAAATACGAAAAAGATACGACGATAAACTTTTAGATTTTGAAAATTTTTCAGAAATGCTTTTTGGTGATTTTAATTGTTTCCATGTGTTGATATTTTTTTTTTTAAAAAATAGTATTACATTATTTATTGTTTAAAAATTAATTACGATGAATGTGTGTTCTGTGTAATTGTTTAATTTTTCACAACTGCATGGAATTTTTAAAATTTCTGTTGTTTGGTTTGTCGCTCTACTGTCATCTTGTGAATACGAGGGCTATACAGACCGGGACATACAGTTTAAAGTGGATTCCGAACCACTAACAAACATCCATACCACTACCAAGATCCGAACCTGGAGCCTAGAAATTTCTAAGGAGTTCTGTGCAGTGACATATTCTTTTAAAATTAAATTATTTTTACTTGTGACTACATTTATATATATATATATATATATATATATACACTCAAGAGCCAAAACATTATGACCCCCTGTCAATAACGAGTTGGCCCTCCTTTGGCGCGCAACACAGCTTCAACCCACCTTGGCATGGATTAATACCACCACTTAATACCAGTTAAATACCACTTCCACCTGATCTCGTGCCTCCCACGCCATCCAGGCGAGTTCATTGCAAAATGTAGGGGTGGTCAATGTTTTGGCTCTTGAGTGTATATATATATATATATATATATATATATTGCAGACACACAGTGACCCGATATATGCCAGTCCCGGCAGTGCGTTAGATGTTTGTAGAGTTTTGGAAGCCCCATCAAACCGTAGGTCGGGTCTAATAGGATCGTAAGACCGTTATGGAAGCAGTGTTACGTAGCATATCTTCAAGCTACACGTACCCCCTTAGCATTGCTAAATGAGTAACAGCGTTGTAGACCTTGCTTATGTCATAAAGATGTAACTGTATTGTCCGCTGCATTAGAACAACAATACCCTATCCTAGACACAACATCTTTTGAATATCTTGATTTTTTTTTTTTTTTTTACTTTCGCTATTCATATATAGTTTCTAGACAATATAAATGATGCCGTAGACATATCCATTACTTTTCTATCAAAATGTCTGCGTATTGCTAAAATATAATAGGAATTGATAAAGTCTCGATTCTGTCGCAGATGAAACAATCTTTGTTTTATAAGAAAGGTATTTTCACTTTAAAAACTTGTACAAGATATGAATTGTCTGTCTGAGACTGCAGATGTATTTTTCATGAATTCCAGAGCAATCCTTTTGTGTCCTCGTCTTTTGTCAGGAGAACATATTTCTGTTCTTTATTTTATAGGCTATTTCGACATTATTTGACATTTATCTGTCGTCAATGCTCTTTCTTTCACTTTCTGTTTCCACCTTTTTTATCAGAGAAACGATTTTAACTCGGAGAGGCTTATTTTTTAGGGAACTTCTGTTCCACTTTTTCCGAATATTGCATTGCATTTCGTAGACATCTAATAGGGTATTTTGCACATAAACTATACCTAGGGATTTTATTCTGTCAGATTTCTATAAATTTTGAAACGTATGAAAAAGATTAGATGATAAACTTTTAAATTTTAAAAATTTCGCAGAAATGTTTTGTTAGGATTTTTATTGTACCCGTTTGTCGATAAAGATATTTAAAAATTTTATAAAGCTATGATGTGTGAATTTTTTTTCTTGCAGTTGCTCAATTTTTCACAATTGCACAGAATTTTGAAAATTTTCTAAGAAATTTTACTCAAAAATGTACTGTTTTTAATTAAATTATTTGTATTTGTGAATTCGTTTAAATATTTCTCCAATTAAAAAAAAATGATAATAGTGTACATAGTCCAATTTATCTTAAACAGGTCTATGTACACTATACCATATACATATGTAATTTGTTAATATATAATATGTAACATATATTTAATATGTATACATATATATATGCATTTTAACAAACTTAACATTCAGCAATAACTGCTCTACTGACCTTAAGACATCGACTTGAGAGGCATGGTGTAGATCAAGCTAGCAATAGATTTTAAATGGATAATTACCCTATTAATTACATTTATCTCATACGCAATGATAGATGGACATTGCACTATAGATTACGCGGTCGACACTTTGAACCCACAATTAAGATATAATGTTATACCGGACCTGTATTTATGGTGGGAAATGGAATCATTTATGGTAGATGGATTCTTCAATTCTTCATTTAGGATAAATTAATTGTTAATATGAATCAATATTTATCCGTAGTCAATTTCAGATAAATATTGTTATATTGATTTCGACATACCCTTGCGGTGAGGACATTTCCTGGCTGAATCTTTGGAATCATTTTCAGCAAGACAACGTCAGACCGAATATGTCTCGTGTTTTCCTAAATATCCTATGTGGTCTGAATATGTTACCGTGGCTGTCAGTGTCTCCCCATTTGTCACCCATAAAGCATGCATGTTCTAAAATGGATTGAAATGTCTTGTTGGTTTACATTCCCAAGGGAATTCAGCATGGTAGAATATTCCAAGGAAATCATTAACATTCTCTTTGACGGCAGGCAAGTTTTTGCTATGATATGTATTTTATCCCAAAATGATTCTATTTTATAAATTAATATTTATACATATTAATTTGACTTGATCGATGGTATTTTCTTTACAATCAAATTTGTTTTAGAAACCTAATTGTCGAAACATTTTTCCCCATATCCGTGATTACTGTTAGATTTTTGACATTTTGAAGTTGGAATGTTATTTTGGTTTGATAGATGTTATTTAAAATGTTCACACAAAATAGTACTCCTTACCTCAAACATCGGAGTTGAAAGTTTCGAATACTAATTTTTCTCTAAGTAGTTCATACTGATATCAAAGGAGTCTGAACATATATTTGGGGGAAACAGTACCATCTTGTTTGAACATTTTAAATAACATATATCAATCCAAAGTATGATTGACAATGACAATCAAGATTTATACCTATTAATTTCGCTTGATATATGGCATTTTCTTTTTAATCAAAGATTTGAAATGTAAAATTCGGAATCTCCTTCACAGGTTTATTTCTCATGCTTGTACTATTTAGATCAAATTTTTTTCTAATTACTTTCAGCAATAGTTTCAATTTGTTAAAGAGCTGTTGCAGAAAAAAATGGTTATTCGGGCAAAACTATACAATAATTTATTTAAATAAATTTTGAAATGAGTAAGTGGTCTGATGGCCAATTAGCTGGCGTTCTGGCCTTTGATCCACAGACTTCAGGTTCGAACGCTGAAGGTGGCATGGATGATTATTAGTGGTTCGTATTCACATTAAACATGGTTGTACATACATTCACGTATTCACATGGCTCCAACAGCTCTGACACTCGGTACCACAGGTATCAGGTTCGAATCTCAACGGTGACATGGATGTTTGCAGTGGTTCGGAATTGACTTTAAGCCGTAGGTCTCATATGACTGTAGAGCGTCACAGAGCCCAATCAGACTACTTTTTAAACTGTAAAGGGGAAACTCAGCTCTAGCTACAGCGATGTGGTGTAGTGTAGTAGTTGTAGTAGTAGTAACTCATGTTAAACTGTAGGTTCCGGTCAATTTGGCTAAAGTGTCCACAAGATAACCATAGAGCGACGAACCAAACCTTGAAATGAGCCGATATATATTAAAAGATTTCAACTGTAAAAAATAAAATTTACTTGACCATGTATTTAAATATAACATTATACTTCCACGAAAATTCATTTAATTGATACATTTATTCAAGGATTAACTTTCAATATTTTTTCTTTTAAATGATTAATATACTTTCTTGGACGTGCCTTTATGTTAAAATAACAATTTTAGTTTTTAAACCATTGTTTGTATGCCTGAATCATGCATAAAACACTCGGATTATCATATTTATTTGTCTGAGAAGATACCAGAAACTTTTATTCCACATGAGGCTTATAATGTCTCGCCGCCTGGCTTAGTATAAATGACAGAAAAGCCTTTTATTCACGTCAAAAAGAATACTGAGCTGCAGTTAGGCAAGTATTGATTTCACCAAAGAATCTCCATTGTTGCTTTGTTCTTGTTTTATTTGCTCGATCTTGCATAATCCGCCATTTATAAAAGCTGCCTTTTCTTGAAAATTATTACCACTGCATGTTTTAGCCATACTGTTGAATCTTAAAAGCATTTATTCAATTTCAGGAAGGTATTTTATACACATAATGTCATTTTAGAAACTGAAACTGAATATATAAACTTCAAGAATACCCTAGAATATCCTTCAAGAATTCCAGCACAATTGTTTTTATTCGTGTCAATATAAATAGTCCGTTGTCACAAAAGACGTATTTCTATCCTTTATTTTACATTCCAATACGACATGTTATGACATTTATCTGTTACAATATTCATTTTGTATTGCTCGCCTTTTATCAGAGAAGAGTTTCAAATAAAAGAACATTGTACATAAAGATAAAACAACTCTTACAGAATATTATAGAAAACATTGTATGTCGTATTTTTAATAATAATGTAGTCTGGAAGTAATTGAATTTTTAAATAATTTTTCTTTTAAATGATTAATATATTTTCCGCCTTTTCTTGAAAATTATTACCACTGCATATTTTAACCATACAGTGAATAATAAAAGCATTTATTCAATATCAGTAAGATATTTTATACACATCCTGTCGTTTTAGAGACTGAAAGTGAATATAAAAACTTCAAGAATATATGTTCTTCAAGAATTTCAGAACAATTGTTTCCTGTCAATATGTCTAGTCCGTTGTCACAAAGGCGTATTTCTATCCTTTATTTTACATTCCATTACGACATGATATGACATTTATCTGTTACAATATTCATTTTGAATTTCTTGTCTTGTTTTAGCGAACTTTTAAACGAAATAACATTGCATATGAAGATAAAACAATTCTTGCAGAATGTTGTATAAAACATTTATGCACTATTTTTAATAATAATGTCGTCTGGAAGCTATTGAAACAGAAATTTGTCTGAAATCTTTTGAAATTTGAATCGTGTCTTTATAACTAAGAGGGCTTTATAACTTCAATCTCATATGAAATACATGAATATTACTTCTTCCCCCTCAAATTTTATTTATATAACATCTTGATGTCTGTTTTGTCCATTTATATGTTGAGTCTATGAAATGTAAAAATGCATAGAATTTGTGATGACAAAAATTATCTAGATATAAAATTAAATATAAAGCTGGCTAGAATTCTCATCCCAGACTTAAATATAAAACTGTCATTTAGTTTGTTATCATTTTATGATGTTTGATATATATTTATGAAAAAGTATTTTAATGTATTTTATAATTATCAAAGAAATTTATTGCGTTTCTAGAAAGACAGAAAAATAAATTTATTGTTACCATCCTTCCTCTGACACGCTGGTAAGAGTGCCGGAGGAATCATGAATGTCACCATGGTTCCTCTGATACAGTTTTAATAGTCCTTCGCATGTGGCGTTCGAGGAGTAGTAATCAATTGCTCTACCGATTCTCACCCGAGGAGGGGAGTATATTTAGCGCAACCCTGCTTCTTGCCAGAAACGTTTAGTAACCTACAGGATCTCTCGAAAAGGATGTATATTATGCACAATGCTGCACCGATTACCATTTCAAAAGTAGAGGCGTTCCACGAAGAGCGCAATATCTTTTGCTTTACTTTTTTTTGTGATATTGTGTCAATTGAATATGTGTGATGAGTGTGCGTTTAAATAAAAGTGTTTAGTTCTGAACAATGCCTCAAGTATGTCAACCTAACCACAGCCACTATAATCTGGCGCCCAACATGGCGGCACCCACCCGTACCTGCACTTTACATTATATTATGATTAATTTAGAACTTAGTATTATTACACTAAAATCTATTATTAGAACTTAGTAAGAAATTATATTAACATTGATTATTGTTGAAATATTATTTGTTATATAGCTTGATTTTAAAATTATAAAAAACTTGTCATTTTTAAAGTTTTATTTTTGTAATAAGAATGTTATATGGATAATAATTTATTCATAACTAAAAAATTTAAAGACACAAAAAGTTTTAATTTTCCTGTTCAAAACATATAAATAAAATTTAGTATGCATTTTTAAAATATTTATGGTGTATCAGTAAACAAAAAACATGCAAAATATTAATTAAATAAGCAATATAAATTTAATTCATAATTATTAAATTCATTACCATTATTTTAAATCATTATGCAAATTAATTTCATGTTATATAAAGTTTCATAACGTTTTACAGTTAAAAGTAGTGGAAGTAACTTTTAAATTCATTACTTTCATTAGAAAATATTTTTTAAATATTTTTTTATATTAAAATAGTTATTTTTATTTATTTTGAAAATATTTTTTTTAAATATTATTTTTTTAATAATATTCTCTTGCATTTATTTATTTTTAAAAATATTTACATTCCATTTAAAATATATTTATTTACTTTCCATTAAAAAATATTTATTTAAAAATATTATGCAAGCAATTAATGTTGACAGAAATTGCTTAAAAAACCAATAAGCAAAAAGTGCAACGACAAATGTTAATTAAAAGGCTAATAAATAAAATATCTTTAAGCACGTCTCAATCTTATTTAAATAACGAAAATAAATTATTTATTCAAAAGCTCTTAGCACTTATAGTATAAAAGGATCTTAATTTTCTTACATGATGCTAAAAGGAAAGTTAATTTTAAAATTTTATCCCTAGTCATATAATTAATATGCTACAGTGCTTTAAAATTGCTTTTAAAGTACTAGTACTGATAAAGAGGCTACATGTTCCTTTTGTCGAACGTCAGTATACAGATAATGCTTATAAAAGGTTCACTGACTTCAATAAAGTTTTATACTTCAATGAAGTACAGTAAAGTTTTCCATTCGCTTTTATGAGTAAAGAAGATTTTAGAAGTAGGTCGTTTTCGTTGTAAGATAGATGATAACCTTTGAAGGGTAAAATTACTTTATTTGTACTTTTAATTTTTTCCTTTTAGTATCATACATTTTCTTTAAATATTGTATAGCATCATGGAAAACAGATATTTCTAACTTTATTAATAAAGTTATTTTTAAATGAATAAAAAAATGGCAATACTTCGGATAGGGTTTATTTATCGTCTGCATCATTAAAAATTCCTTTGCTATAATATTTTTTTTGGATAATAAATTATAAATTGATACTTATTATGGGCTGTACTTTTATCATTTTATGAAGATAAATACTTATTATTGAAAAATTATGAAAAAAAGTATGGTTTTAAAATTCTACACCTACTCTTATTCTTTTTTATATAGACTATATTTTATGCTATACGAAGAAAAAATATTCTTATTTTATTATTTAAAAATTTGTGAATTGTATGGTTTCAATATTTTTTTACATCTAAAATAAGTGTCAAAAATTATTAAAAAGTAATAATATAAATAATAAATATTATAAATAAATAAATAAATATATATATATATATATATATATATATATATATATATATATATATATATATATATATATATATATATAATAAATATAATGAACAAAAATTGAATGACATCATTTCGAAATAGGGTTTAATTGTTGTCTGCATTATTAAAAAATTTATTTGCTTTAAAGTTTTCGATAGAAAATAAATCAACATTTATGATAGGCTATATTTTTGCTTTTTATAAAGAGAAATGCTCTTATTAAAATTATGTGAAAAGTATGGTTTTATTATTCTACATCCCACTCTTACTCTTTTTATATAGACTACATTTTATGCATTACGAAGAGAAATAGTCTTATTTTATTATTTAAAAAATATGCGAAATATGTGGTTTCAATATTTGTGCATCTTAACTAAGTGTCAGTATTATTAAAATAGTAAGAATATAAATAATAAATATATTTTAAATGAGTATCTAATATATAAAATTCTCGTGTCACAGTGTTTGTTGCCAAACTCCTCCGAAACAGCTTGACCAATTCTTATGAAAATTTTTGTGCGTATTTGGTAGGTCTGCGAATCGGTCGTAATCTATTTTTAAACCCCCTAAGTGATAAGGGTGGCCCACCCCTAAATATTTTTAAAATTTCTTTGGCAAACCAATGTAGTGGCAACAATGTATTGTTAATGTTTAGTTAAGCAAAATTGACAACTTTATTATTGTTCTAAGAAAAATAAAGATGGCTGAAATTCCCGTGTCGATGTTTGTTTTCGATGAACTCGAAACTAACCATCCGATTTTAACTTTTTTTTTTTTTAAATGTGTGTTTTGTTCCAACACATAGTAAGATAGTTTTATTCAGATTTCTTTCGTATTTATTTACAAAATCGTTTAAAATCTACCATTGAGGAAAGGCGCCAATCTTGCAACCCTGAATTTTCATGCCAATTTCTTTAGGGTTGCAATACTGCAATTAGAGGAATTCGTAGCTTCATTTTTCGAACAATATAATTTTATTGCTATTTCGATAATTAATTGCAGAATTCTTATTTGCACTAATTTCATCATTGGAGTAAAAAGTTTGTTTCCATCACAGACAAAAGATATACCACAATAAAAGGATGGCGCCGTGTCTCGATGCCTGTACTACATAACCGTAAAATTCTCATGTTCTGAATATTATTGTTTTATGTACTACTTTAAATTTTGTGAAAATTATATTGTATGAAATTTATATTATTTCTAAAAATAAATCAAATGTATGTAAGTATTACCTGATTTGATTATCAATATTTTTTTTTTTTCTAAGTTTGAATTTGAATTGGAATAAAATATATTGAATGAAAAGTTGTGAATCAAAACATTGAACTTTTCTATGCTTAAAGTTTGTCAACATGTGTTGTATTTGATTAAGAATTCTAAAATGAAATGTGATCTACAAGATAATATAATATAGACAATATAATTTTAAAGAAAGATGATGAATTTTCAAGGATTTTTTTGAAAAGTGTGAAAATGAAGTAAACTCTGCAATTATTTGATATAATGATAACATTAAAATTTTATAAAACTTTATTTTATAAATTTTATTAAAAACTTTTGTTATTTGAAAAACAAAGAATTTGAGTGATTTGAATATTGTCGAAGAAAAATTGATAAATGGTACTTTTAAGTTGGAAGTTATTTAAAGAAAACAAAACAAATAAATAAGTGTTTATATTAATAAAGGAGAATTTAAAGCTCAATAACATTTTTATGTATGTACATTTGTTTTTATTTATATTTAAAAGTTGGTTTTAATTATTCCTTATTTGAATTTTTATGCGTTTTGTATTCATTCACAATAAAAATATTTCTGTTCTAAATGCTTTGAAACTTCATGTAAAAGTTTTCTTTAAATGTATGAAAGGAATAGAACATGGAAATTAACCTAAACTCATAAATTATTTTTATTTTAGTTTTTAAACTAAGAATTTTTGTAAATTTGTAAAAAAAAAGTTTATGTCGACAAACTTTAATCATACAAAAATGTATAAATAATTGAGATATAAATTTGAAAACAGTATATTACCTACATAAGGATATTCCCAGCATAAAAATACTTGCAAAGGAAAAAACTATTCATGTTTTATTTATTTTTGAATTATAAAATTTTTCAACAATATCACATTTTTGCAATGTTTAACCATATTTTAAAGAATAAATTGTATAAAGAATAGTTAAAGTTGATATTTTTATGTGAAATTCAAAGGTTTTGAATATATTTAATCAAAACACTTGCAAAAGGCTAAATATTTTAAATTCAGTTCATTTCATATTAAAAAGCCTTTGCAAATAGCAGGAAGTTGTAAAAAAAAAAGTTTGTCGAGCAAATTTTAACTTTTTTAAAACAAAGCTCAGAAAATATTTACAGCTTTAAGGAAAAACAAAACTATATCTTTTAATAAATAAGACTATGAACTTGATAATTCAATGGCATTTTAATATATTTACAACATTTTTAAAAGTAATATATCTAATTAAAAGTTGTTTTAGCTTTTTCTCATAATGAATTTTATGCTTTTGTTTTCATGTGAAACGCCATAGCACAAGTAATTTTAATCCAAATGCTACAAAACTTTGTATTTATGTTTTTCATAAATATTTACAGGGAATAGACCTCTGAAATGATTATAGCTACATAAATATTTTTTATTTCAATTGTTAAACTTGGAATTACATGCAAATTTTGGAAGAATTTTGTGTCGACAGCATTTAAACTAGCACAAAATAATAAAGATATAAATTTACCAGAGGTCTATTCACTGTAAAATGTTAGTACAAACTTAGAAATTTAAAAATATTGATTTGATTTCAGGTTTTGTAACAGTATCAATTTTTGGCCATTTTTACCCTTATTTTAGCTTATAAAATTTAAAAAAATAATAATGAAATTTTTTTATGTGAAATCATTAGTTTTTAGATACATTCAATCCAAAAATGTGTACAAAGATAAAAAATTTCAAAAAAATTCTTTCGAAGGTGTTCGTGTACCGTAAACGATCGTTTGCATTTGTATTTTATTGTGAATTTTTTTAAAGTCTTTTCTTATTATATCCCTATTTTATTTTAATTGTATTGTATTTTTTCAATTATCATTTTCAGTAAACGACCACCAAAAAAATCTAACCTCAGAATCCGTGTTTCTCTCATGGGCATCTGTATGTTGCATGCTCACGTTTTCGAAAACCATCGAATTTATTTATTTCAACGAAAGACAGACTAACAAGAAATAGTGTTCATCGCTTAGTTCTTAGTTAAATGAAAGTAATGATTATTAAAAATTATATTACGTAAAATAATTATAAAACAGTCTTAAAAATCAACATTATCTACCTCATTCATTAAATTAATAAAAATTAAACATTTTCTATTCGTTGAAACTTAATTTGATCTTTTCATCATTCTTTACCAATCACTTCCTTAACAATACCAATTATAGTATCTAATAATTGAACGAAATACAAGAAAGCCACAGCAACGCGTGGCCGGGTCTTCTAGTATATATATATAAATAATAAATATAATTTTAGGTTCATAAATATATTTTAAAAAAATAAAAACAGAATAGCATCACTTCGAAACTTTAATTATCATCTATGTCTTTAAAATTTTTCTTTTCTTTAATATTTTCGCTGAAAAATAAATAATAAATCAATAATTCTTATTAAAAATTATTATTAAAGATTTTTATTAAAGATTATTCTTATTAAAGATTATTGAAAAAGTATGGGGAAAGTATGGTTTTAATATTTCGACATCTACTCCTTCTCTGTTATATATATGCTATATTTTTATACTTTAAGAACAGAAATACTTTTATTTTATTATTAAAAAATATGTGCAAAGTATGGATTCAATATTTGTAAGCATAAAATAAGGGACAGAATTAATAAAAAGGAAAGAAAAAAAAACATTTTATGTTGCTGGGAAAAGATAAAAAAATGTATCATAATCAACAAAGGTACATACACATCTTGATACATCTAAAGTAACATCTCATGTTTAAAAAATAATTCCAACACCCCAAAGAGTTATAAAATCTTTAAACACATTTCTTAGAATTTTAAAACAAAAATATAAATCTGATTCCAAGATTATAAAAAATAATTAAATAAAAAAAAAGATGTGCACCAGCTAATTTTTTGTTTCTCAGCGTAAGGCTGTACTACATGTGTAGATGTTAATATGAAAATTACTTGGTAGGTGAAAATGGCGGTCTGTAGTCACAATTAATGAGGTTGCAATATATTTATCTAACTGTAATATAAAAGATGGGTTTACTACCGAATAAGAGAAGAGAAAGACATAAAATTATGGTGCAAAAGAAAGGAAGGGAGGTTTTATTGCAAGTTTTATGATTATAAATTCTGTTACAGTTGAAATACTGTTACAGCAGTTACTGAATTCTGTTACAGCTGAAAACTTATAATAAAGAAAGTAGAAAAAAAGTTAAAAAATAACTCGAATTGCTATCAGAAATATGTTTTAACAACTATTTCTGTAAAATCTGTGAAAACAAAAAGCTTGAGGATCTCTTGCAAAAGAAAAAATTAGACGATTGCTTTCAGAAGAAATATCTCAAGGATCATTCTAGGAAGAAAAATATAAAGGATCGTTCTAGAATGAAAATATAAAGGATCGCTCTTAAAATGAAAATCTTAGAGGAATGAATTTTATTATGAGATTATCAGGTCGATTTAAAAGAAAATATTAGTGTCTGAACTTAAGATAAAAAATGAATACAAACTTAGATTAACTCAGGAAAGATTTTGAGATGTTTATTCAACGATAAATTGATTGAATTTTTATCTTACTACGAAATTTTTACAATAAAACTGAAATAATATGAACTTGGAAAAACATATCAATATATTTGAGTAAATATATTACTATGCTTTCCACTTAATACATTGCTCCTATCTCTCATAGATTATTCATTTATTATTTACAGCTTTTCCCACTTACTACTGAATCTTTGATTTTTTTGTCCATGATAGAAAAAAGAAAGCCGGCGCCATCGCTACGAATGATCACTACTTTTGATATATGGATTCTGCAATCGCTTTGCCATGCGTTAGAGCAGGGGTGGCTAACACAAATGATCTTGCGTGTCACTTTGGAAATGCATCATAACTCCACCGGCCGCATATATAAAATTATATATCCCCATATTAAATTTAGATGCACTATAGACATTTTTTGGAGTGAAAAATTGAAACATGAGTTATTATTATTGTGTTTATTGTTATTATTTATACATGTAAACATAGATCATATAATAATAATGATACTAAACGCACATTGTAAAGAAATATATAACACTAAATATGAAATATAAAAATATTTAAATATAAACGAAATAAAAAAAATAAAAAATAATAAAAAAATTTAAAATGTTTATTTTACTAGTACGGTATTTGATTCTCCACTCTTTCACTTAGCTTTTACAAATCGATCTCAATTTGGGTATTTGAACATTATAATTGATGCTGCAGGTTAGCGTCCGTTATGTTTCAGCGTGTTTTGTGTTTGATCATTTTAATTTTAGAAAAAACGATTCGTAGATGTAAGTTGAATTAAAAGCACTATCAAATTCGACTAAGAATCTGGTTTTCTCAGTCAACAATAAACTGTTAGTAGCTAAAGAGGATCACTACGTCGCTGAGGTCACTTAAGGTGAAACATAGAACCTGTTATATTAAATATTCCAAGATGTGCGCACAACAAATGTTCGCAGAATATAATTTAATCATTTTGTGAACTTTGGCCATATTAAAATAAATATATTTTGTAAAAGTGAGATAAATCTCAAGGTCCTGAACAATATTCGAGGCGTGCGTTTAAGGTACTGCTCAAAGCATGCGTCCCGCGGTTGGTTAGAGGCTATTGCATATATTGAATACTAACATTTCATCACAAAAGTTATATTTATAAAAAGCAATAATCGCAGTGACTTTTTAACTAGTGAAAATGCTTTATCTTTACGGAAATAATTATCAGGAATATTTACAAATTTGCTATTAATTTTATTTTAATTTAGTTAATAGTAATAGTTAATTTAGTTTTTATTCAGTAGTTTTAGTTAATTTAAGTTACTTTTATTAATTAAAATAGCACTTATTAGAAAAAAGAAAATTACTCGTGTATATATTTTGCATATAAATGTTGTTCCCATATTATTTAAAAATTAAAAAGCTATTATTTTTTAAAACGTAAATGTTTATTTGGAATCCGCTTTAAACTGCAGGTCCCAGTCCAACATGATTGTAGAGCGTTGGGCATAGGGCTGACAACCCTACTCCTAAAATGAAGACATCTCATGTTTCGAAATCTGCTAGTAGACGGACTTGGCCCACCATGGGGCTGTTACGCCTTTGATGATGAAATGTTTATATTTCATTTTTATTTTACTTATATTGTTTTCAAAAACAATAAATAAAAATCCAAAACTTTTCAAGTGAAAATCTTTATTACTTGGAGGGTGAATCTTTACTAAATTAAATTTGCTTTTTTTTGCCTGAAATTTTCAAACAGAAATATGAAAATCAATATGATATATCATTGTATCAGCTGCTATTGTTAGCAGGTTGTAATAAATAGAAAGTGTGATTTAACTTTATACAAAATGTGATAGTCCTTTTCTTCTCATTTAGATTTTCTTACATTAATTTTAATTCAATGGAACAACAATCTTATTTATGATGAAGTTTTGGCTTTTGAGTCTGTGAGCCAAAGCTTCAAAGCATCTAAATTAAAACGATAAAAATTACTAAATTAGCCATCGTGGCAAGAGGAATTTCCTTCCAAATGTTTAACAGGAAGTTCCATAGTTCAGGCTTGCTTTTGGGGAGTGGGGTGCAGGCCCTCAACCGACGATCCAATTCGTCCCAGAGATGATCAATTGGGTTAAGATCAGTGCTCTGCGACGGCCACTCCATGCGTTTAACGTTGTTGTTCACATAACAATCACGAGTCCTCCTTGCAACATGGCATGTTGCGTTGTCGTCTTGATACCAGCAATCATCCATACCGTACGTTGCCCACAAGGTAGGAAGGACATGATTGTCGAGAATATCACAGTATCTATCGGCATTCATCGCACCATCAACCTTCACCAGTGGGCCAGCCCCATACCAGGAGAAACAGGCCCATACCATCAATCCTCCTCCACCAATCTTTACAGTTGGGACGACACACTCGGGCAAAAGGCGTTCTCCTGGTAAACGCCATACCCAAACACGTTTATCGGAACGGCAAAGGATAAATCGTGACTCGTCACTCCGAAGGACGCGTTTCCAGTCATCCAGAGTCCAAGTACGGTGGTCTTTGGCCCATCGAAGGTGCGCTTTCTTGTTGGTTTTCGTAATCAAAGGCTTATGGGCCGCCGAACGTCCAGTGTAACCCTAACTTACGGGCCTCGATACGAAGAGTCTTGGTCGAAACGGCCACACCTGTGGCTTGTCTAAACTCATTAGCGATGTTATCCATGGCTGTTTGACGGTTACTTCGAATCTCCCTGCCGAGCACCCGCCGGTCCCTGCTGGTGAGAACTGTAAGCCGTCCACTTCGGGGTTTGTTCTGACAGTGTCCCTCAGTCTTGTAGCGACACAACAAGTGCTACAGTTGATTTTGAGCTGTTACGGAGACGGGATATCTCCTAATTGACACCTTGGCAAGATGCAATCCAACCAACGCACCTTTCTCGAACTCAGACAACTCCTTCCCGTGGCGGCATCTTGACAAAAAACCACTCTAGTCGACTCCACAGAGTATTTATAGGATATGGCTGACACGTGATACATATTATTGCGCATGTGTCAGCTGTATTGTCGACTTTTCTACTTTTCGAGGGGTGTCCCGTCACTTTCTTCCAGATAGTGTGTATATATATAATGTTTTTAAATAAAAATTAAAGAGTTCCCATGGACCTGAAAGTAGCCTTCTTCTTGAAGCCATTATAGGTCTAGTATAGGCCGAGATGTTTCAAAACATATATATATATATATATATATATACGATACATGTGCAGAAGATACGATACATGTATACATATACCTATACGATATATACTTATACGATACATGCATACATGCATAGAAGTTTATGTTAGTAATTAATATATATATTACATATACAAAATGCCTGGCATCATTTAAAAAAAATTGCTTAAAGTGTTTTTACTGAATATAATAGTTTTTCAGATTTATTTTAACCTTTTAATAATTGCAAGAAAGTTAGTAAATTTATTCTATTAAGTAGATGAATATTTCAATGTAGAATATAAAAAAAAAAATTATAATTTTAAATAATTAAGAGATAAGCAATAAATTGATACCTCTAATGTATGACATGAAAAAAAGGTTTCCATTAAAAGTATCTATTTTTAGATATTTAAATTCATTAAAATGAATATTCTAAATGGGTCTCCTAATAAAAATCAAATTAATTCATTGTTCAGCTGATTTAAGGAAGGCTATAAATATTTATGAATAAAATGAAAAATAAATAAGCAAATTAAAGTCTTTTATGTCTAGACAGAGTCATTTACTTACATCTATTTTAAAATTTATAACTTTATTTTTGTAATTTGGGGAAAAAAATGTATGGAAGCTAATTAGATATTGGAAATCTAAAACTGCTGAAATCAGAATTGTTTTTTGTAATGTAAATGACAATTTTTACATACGATTTAGTTTTATCAGAGTACAGCATAAAATAATTTTATCTTAAAAAACTAGACTATTTGTTTTTGCAATTCTTTTAAGATATTAAGATAAATTCCCATCAAACTATCGAACAAACTACACTGAAGTGACAAAAGTCATGGGATAGCAATATGCAAATTTTCAGATGGCAGTAGCATCGCGTAGAACAGGTATAAATGCGCAGTGCTTTCGCAGAGCTTTCATTTCTGTACAAGTTATTCATGTGAAGAGGTTTTGACGTGATGATGACCGCACGACAGGAATTAACAGATTTTGAACTCGGAATGTTAGTTGGAGCTAGACGCATGGGTCATGACATTTCGGAAATCGTTAGGGAATTCAACATTCCCAGATCCACTGTGTCAAGAGTGTGCCGAGTATGAAATTTCAGGCATAACATCCCACCATGGACAGCGCAGTGGTCGAAGGCCTGCACTTAACGACCGAGACCGGCGACGTCTGCAAAGAATCGTAAATTCTAACAGACAAGCAACACCGCGTCAAATAACCGCAGAAATCAATGTGGGACGTACAAGGGTTTGTCTGTTAGAACTGTGCGGAGAAATTTGGCTTTCTTGGGCTATTCCAGCAGAAGACCGACCTTTACTGACAGAACGACATCGCTTGCAGCGACTCTCGTGGGCACGTGAGCATATCGGTTGGTCCCTAGATGAATGGAAAACCGTGGCCTGGTTCGATGAGTCACGATTTCAGTTGGTAAGAGCTGATGGTAGGGTTCGAGTGTGGCGCAGACCCCATGAAGCCATGGACCCAAACTGTCAGCAAGGCACTGTTCAAGCTGGTGGTGGCTCCGTAATGGTGTGGGCTGTTTTTTCATGGCATGGACTTGGTCCTCTGGTGCGACTGGACCGAACATTGACTGGAAATGCTTATGTTCAGCTGCTTGGAATCACTTGCAGCCATTCATGGACTTCATGTACTCAAACAACGATGGGAATTTTATGGATGACAATGCGCCATGTCACCGGGCCACAACTGTTCGCGATTGGTTTGAAGAACATTCTGAACAATTCCAACGAATGATCTGGCCACCTAGATCGCCCGACATGAATCCCATCGAGCATTTATGGGACATCATCGAGAGGTCTGTTCGTGCCCAAAATCTTGCACCATCAACTCTTTCTGAATTAGGGACGTCTATCGAGACAGCACGGCTCAATATTCCTGCAGAAGACTTCCAACGACTTGTTGAGTCCATGCCACGTCAGTGGCTGCACTTCGCCGGGCGAAAGGAGGGCCGACACGATATTAAGAGGTATCCCATGACTTTTGTCACTTCAGTGTATTATTTGTTAACCATACTGTAATGTGTACTCATTTTTTATGTAAATTACTTCCTTTCAAAATAGGTACTACAAGAACAAAACTAAATAGTAATTTTCGTATGCAAATTGTTAGTTTAAGTAATTATATAGTTAGAATGATTTTTTTGTATGACTATAAGGTTGATAAATGAAAAATAATACTTTTAAACTGAAAAATGTAGCTTCAACAAATTTAAATAATTTAAACTCTTCCACAGCGTTTTAGAAGTCATTTTTAAAAATGTGAGAACAACATAGTTTAAAATAAATTTGCACAAAAAGGAAAAAAAAAATGAATATGAACAAAATTTTGGAAAAATATGCCAAACATATTAATTATTATGTGTTATATTAAAAACAATTATATGTTTTAGCAAATAATACACAATGAAAAATTGTTAAGGTGCTTTAAAAATATAGAACCTTAAATTTAAACACAGTGAATATATTAAATAAAAAAAACTTTTGAAAAAAAGGTGTTTTTAGTTATGTTTAGGAAATGGCACTTTAATGTAGAATGATAATGCGCTCTTAGTTATCATATCATTCACAGAAACTGAATGAAAGTTTCGGCTTAAGGTATTTTGTGGTAGGCGCTCAATAATCATATGAAATCAACAGTTAAATCTAACAATTACGGTCACAGCGACATAATTTCAAAAATTTTAAATGCAAGAGTTTAACTGTTGTTCTTCATATGATTCTTGAGCACATACCTCAAAATACGTTAAACCAATATTCATATGATTTATCAAGAAACTGTTCGTATAATCCTGTTATACAGAAATTTTCTCAATAAGTCATATGTGTGTAATACATATATATATATGCTTGTGTGTGTGTGTGTGTAATGCGTAAGTGTGTTACGGTTAACGAGAAAAATTCGGTAATTATTAGTAATAACTGCCTATTGTTAGCACTAACCACTAATCTTTTGGTAAATTTGATAAATAATGCATATTAATCACATTTAGGGTAAACATATTTAACAATGAAGTTTAGTTGTATAGAAAATGCATAAAAACATGCTTAAACAATTTAGTTAGTAATGAAATAAGACAATATAATCAATGTTTTATAGTAACGTATTATATATAAACTATAAAATGATACCTCGTTATTTATTACATCAAATCAATTTCATTGCACATGCAACTACCTTAAAGTGACAAAAAATTGCTGCAAATAAAATATTATAATATAAGAAATTATTTTATTTAGTAGAAAGAACTACTGTGGCATTTGAAGTTATAAACAGTTTTTGACTTTTTATATTTACAGCAACTTGAGTTGCAGTTGCTTCTGTAATGAAATATTGAAATACTTGAACCACCTGAGTTGGAATCCTAACTAACATACGCTCGGCTTATTTCATTTACTGGAACTTAATTGCATAAAATAAAAGCCACACTGCATACAGTAAAATCTTTTCTTTTGCTGCAATTGTTTTAAAGTGCCATATTTTATTCCAAGATTACATAAGTTTTCATTTTCATTAGAATTTATAACAACTATGATATATTAGCTACCATATCTACCTTTTGCATATTTGTCCGAAAGGTTTTCTTATTCCGGTATGCAATTTTAACTTTAGAAACCACCACATTTTTACGCTAGTTTGTTTAGTGTCCTTTAGCATCACTTCTGTCTGATGACATGTCTTTTTGATGCATTTTTTTGCTATATATGTCTGATGACAATTTTCTATCTTAATGTTTATCTGATGAATATCTTTCATATTATTGAAATTTGATGAATAATATCTTTCTTGTTTCCAAACTCAAGTAGACACAACAAATACCACTAATAGCATAAGTTCAATTTTAAATTGCAAGCAACTTTCATTTATTATTTTACATTTGGATAAATGATTTTTTTTTCTAAACGTATTTAAACATCTAGATTGCTTTTATCCTTTTTTTTTTTTATTGAATATATGTTTGTAAATAGTATTTTAAAAGAAATTCTATTTCTGAAAATAAATGATTTGTTGAATTCCTGCGTTTAATTATTGAAGGTCATAAAATGAAAAGAAATTTGTGAAGTCTTTTGCAAATTTTTTGGATAAAAAAATCTTTGCAAGTTGGGTTTTTTTTTTTGGTTTGTTTGGTTTGTAATTATAATTGACGAACGCAGTAAAAATAAGCTTTCAAGACACCAATAAAAAACTACTTCTTAGCAGAAAAAAATGGCTTTTAATTATTTTATTTCTTTTAATTGCTTAAAAAAAATGACTGCATTAACTGTGTTTTGTTTGAGTTTGCATAGTTACATTAAGAAAATTTAGGATTTTTGCGTCCAGTCTTTATGTGGTCATGATAGATTTTCTCTAGATAATAAACATGCGTTGGTGCTATTAGCCAAATCACTTAAATGGGTGCTATAAAAAATTTAGACCAAACACTGGAGTATGATGTGAACAAAAAAAAAAATCTGCTTTTTAATTAATAGCGTTTTTAAGCGTTCTTAACAATGAAATGTTTCAAAATTAAAAACACTGGTATAAGTTGAAATAAAATTGATTTAAAATAGTTTTATAAACTGTGTATATAAATATTTTTCAACATCATGAATATATAGATATATATATTTGATGATGTTGAGCTATATATATATATACACTCAAGAGCAAAAACATTATGACCACCTGTCAATAAGGAGTTGGCTCACATTTATTCAACCCGCCTTGGCCTGGATTAATACCACCACTTAATACCACTTCCACCTGATCACGTGCCTTCCACGTCATCAGGGCGAGTTCATTGCAAAATGTAGGGGTGGTCATAATGTTTTGGCTCTTGAACTATATATATATATATATAAATATATACATATATACGTATATATAAATATTGCTTTATAGAATACAAAACAATGCAAAATCAAAGCCATTTATTCTCTGTAATGTTACGAAAAATACAATTATACTTAAATTTAGAGATACATACACAGCTTAGCTATTACTTGCAAGGAGGCAGAATATCATGGTTATAGCATTATTAATAGTTAAGAAATTTTGAGGGATATTAAAATGCA